>JAJHUR010101786.1:0-25002 GCA_027495735.1 Lutjanus campechanus | reverse complement strand
AAAAAAAAAAAAAAGTCAGCTGAGTTCCTCCCATGATGTAAAAACAGTTGTATAATATCGTCTGTGGAGCTGCAGGGTGTTTTCTGAAGTTAAAAAAAAAAAAACCTCAGATGATGTAATCAGGGTTTTTTAGGGTCAGGCTGGAGACTTCAAATATTTGAAGGCATTAAGTTTGAAACAAGAGGGGAAAAGCAGGGAAGATCCCATTGAGTTGCATTATGAGAAATGAAGGATCCTGCATTTTTGACTCATTCAAAGGACAAAAAGTCAGAATATCTCAAACTCTGCAGCTCTGATTTTGAATATTCTTTAAAAAAAAAAATCTTTCTGTTGCAGCTCTATGGAAGTACTAGAATGTGAAATCACAGAAGCAATCCTTCAGCGCTCCTGCAGCCATAAACCTTCAAGATCGGTCTGTGCTGCCATCAATGAACCAACACATAACCTACTGATTGGTTGTCTTTCCATTGAGAGGTGGCTTGAGCCTACTGTTATAATGTATTAGGCCATGGGAGCACTGCAAAAACTGTAAAAAACAAACCAAATACAGGTCACACAAAGTACAACTTAAAGGAAGTACAGGCAAGTAAACTGGTCAGGGGTGAAAAAAAGGTGAAAGGGATTAATTAGCAGATGAAAACACAGACCTGCTCCAGGGTCCAGGGGTATGCTCCCACTGAGACTTTTGTTTTTTTTCAAAATAAGCTACTAAATGCATATTTCTGTTGACTTTTAGGATTACTCTGGTGTTGGTCACAAGATAACAGATTAACAAGACAGAGCAAAATAAAGTACTATTCAAAAAAAGTATTATTAATAATAAATGTTTACATTATGTAGTGCATGCGTGAGCCAACTCTGATTCAAAAGCAGAAGAAAACTAGACAAAACTCAGTTTTAAGGATAATAACAAGGCAGACAATTATCACTTTATTAGTACATCTTTCTCCTGTTTTTTTGCCCATGATAGTTTAAAAGTGTTTATCTTATCCTTTTCTTCCCTGCAGGATGATTAAAAAGAATGAATCAGAATATAAGAGAATATAAGAGAACACTCAAATAATTAAAAATAAACCTCAAGACTCTCACTAATAGAGACTGCAAACTAACAAAATCAGCTGCATTATTAATTTATGTGGTCTATCGTTTGCTGTCTTGTTTTCTTCCACTTTTTATCAGAGCAGGCTCACACATACATTACATGTTTTATATTTTTTCTCCGCTACAAGAAAGCGGAGATTGTGACTTGTTACACGCAGGTTACTGACACTGTTCTCTGTGAAATGAACCAGCAGTTAACAATATTTGCTAACTTGCTAATACCTCCAGAGCTCTTACTGCAGGCTCTGACAACTTAGTTTTGGCTTTTTTCACGCGGCAGGTCACAGACTGACGCCGCTCTCTGTAACACAACGAGCTTCCGAACTGGAGACGATGCAAACTGCTCCCTCTGGCTCTATTTTTTACGAGGTTTTGCGCACTTCACCTTCAACCTTTATTTGGTCAAAATCAATGCTAACGCCCTCGATGTTTGTGTTTCTCCTCATCGAAGCAGTCAGTAGGCAGGATGAGAGACTAATTTACAAGGTTGAGGTGAGCACACCTCATAAGATCCACAGCAGCCTTTTAATGGGAATAACCTCAAAAAGGACAAAGTTTGGAAGGAAACCAAGGAGTCATTGGGAGTACAGTAAGTAAACTCTCCCTCAACTATATAGAAACAAGGCTGACATAAGAAAATTACATTAGTTATGAAAAATACCAATTGACACCTAATTTACTTTTCTGCAGAGAGAAAAAACATATGTGCTGCACCGCTGCAACATCCTATCAGTGTTGCCAGATGCAAAATACAGCAATATCCCACTGCTACTTTAAAACTGTATTTTAACAGTTTAAAATTATTGCACATGCAGAAACAACCTGGGAAAAGGCCAGGCTGTGACACTGAATGGCAAAACTATGCCATGTGCACCATATTACATGGAGGCTCTGTCATCTGAACAAGATGGCGGCTGTGTAGCACTCCTTCTGTTCTTACCCATCAAAATAAAAGCCCCAAACTGTATCGCTTCCTTCAAGATGATTTGAGACCCCTCCACTTCTCGTCAGGGTCCTGCATCATCCTGTAGGGGATTTATTTCACAATAATGACCTGCTCACTGTACATTATCCCTTATTTACATGGTTTTGTTAAATATTTGATTCTGATTGGTCAGTTGCAGCATTCTAAGGTCTGTTACTGCCGTATAGCTGACTGTTGCTATGAAAAACAGACTGTTGTGATGGACACAGTTCTGATCATAGACTCTGGAGGAGCGATAAAATCATTTCTAAATCCATAAAATCATATTTTAAATTAATATTTTGCATCAAATTATTGTTCTTTTTGGTAAGTAACCATGTAATAAAGGGGATAATGTACACTGAGCGGGTCATTGTTGCAAAATAAACCCCTTCACTTTGTGTCTGGGTCCTGCATCATCCTGTCAGGGGTTTATTTTGCAACAATGACCTGTTCACTGCAATACTTTACAAAGCTTCCAAGAAAACAGGGGATATGTCAGATAAACTTTAAAGTGAAGATGGAAGTCAGCAAGTGTCACTAAACGTAGCATGAATAACCCTGTTATTGTTTTAATGTGTGTGAGAGAGAGACCCCTAGTGGCTGAATAAACATATTGTGCCTTTAAACTGATTGATTTTCCGAATTGATTTTTTCTTAGATGCCCAAAATGATTCTGCTGCTGCTGCTGCTGACTCTGTCCACAGCAGTTCTTTGCTTAGCCTCCATGCTGGTGCTTCTCCAAAATGGGGCTGCATCGACCACCATAGACTGACTAAGGATAAGTAACTCATACAACCCCACTTCAGATAATCAGAACTATCCCTTTAAGATCACACTGCCAACACTTGAAAGCTTCTAGTTTATTTATTTATTTATTTTTAGATGTTTCCTGTCTTGTCTTGACTGTATTGGTATAGTGCCATATTAATAAAAAGTTGATCACACAAAAAAACCCCATATGTTGTTGTGAGTATGCATCAGTAGACTGCAGTCACATCTTGGACAGCCAATAGCATCTGTCCCCATCAGGCAGATGATACAGTGTCCCATGCCGCAGCCTGGATGGATACAAGGAGCCTGTTGTTCCCCTGCCAATAAAAACTGATTAACTCAGAATGATCGTCTGGTCTCCGCTGCACAAACACACGCTGCTTCACATTCCTCCTCTGTCCTGCCTTTCCTTACCTCCTATTATTTATTTATGCTGACTGAATATGTACAGTAATTGGACAAGATTTTCTTCCCATGCTTTACATCATTAATTGCAGTTTTTGTATGATGTATTGTGTTTTTACCCTGCACTGCTGTTTGTTGTGTTTTCTCTGACTGTTTTCGTGTCCTTGCTGCTGTGACTTCTGTGTCCAAGACAAATTTCCCTGCAAGGGCAATAAAGTATATTTGATCTAATCTAATCTTCTCTTGGAGTAAGCAGCTGGCGGAGGGAAGTATTCAGAAATATTTTAATCGCTATCAGTAGCGTGACACCATGACAGCATACTATTTATTTTACTATTGAACTACCTATAAAACCAATCTTGTGTAACCGGTGGTTAAGACCTGCGAGCGTTTTGACTTTCAACACTTGTCCTTGGCCTGGCTTAAACTGCAACCCGCTTAATTACCAGCACATCTGCGCAAGTTTAACACCTCCTGTATGAGAGAGAGACCCCCGTCTCAAGCGCACTCTTCTAATTTGACACCGAGTTTATTCTGCGGGGCTAAAATCTGCAGACACAATCATATTACCCTAACAGGACACTGCTGAATTATACATATAATTGAAAATAATTAATTCTCCAGCCCTGCCAACATTCATTATCTTGATTTTCTTATTCCAAATAGACATGCAAAGAGATGACTCCTGCTGAGAACACCTTCTGAATGCATAATGTTCATCAGTGCAACCTAATTTTAATGGGTAGTATCAGTGAAATTTCCCCTGGGCAAAACAACATTTTAGACACTTTTAAGGCTTGTGTGTGTGTGCATCTATATCACACACTTAACTTACAAGTAATGTTACACTCATCTGACACTGTCTGGATAATTTCTGGCACCGTGGGAGAGGTGGGAGTGTAATTGTCAGCGGTCTCACATTAAACAGAAAACCTTAAAATGCTAAATGTTACTAAAAGATTCAGCTGGGCACAAATTACTACATTCGTGCCATTAACATGACTCACTAAATGACCTGCAAGTATGAATCAAAAAAAAGGAGGAGAATGAAAATGATTCACAGAATAACTTTTGCTTAATGGGTTGCACAGAAATCTGTGTGGAAGCATCAGCCCACTCTTCAGTCTGCATACAAATAACACGACTTTAGACAGTGGAACTGCGTGTCCTGTTTTGCGTGCAGGTGAATTCCTCATATTAAAAACCAGAATTACCGCCTTGCTTTTTTCAGTATGCCTCCGCCAACCAGTCGAGTTGTAGTTTACACCCACATTTGTCCAGAATCAGATAATATATAACATTATTTTTTTTTACAGACGAGCACAGACGACTGATAGAGAGCCGAACATTATGATGTCACAGTGAAGCTGACCTTTGACTTTCTGGACGTAAAATGTCATCACTTTGTCATTTTATCCTACGACATATTTGTGTGATTTTGGGACTAGAGGTCACAGTAACTTTGACCTTTGACCACCAAAATCTAATCAGTTCATTCTTGAGTCCAAATGGATGTTTGCGCCAAATTTGAAGAAATTCCACGCAGGTGTTCCTGAGATATCACATCCAGAAGAATGGGATGTACAATCTGGATTTTCAGAGTCATAATTTACCTGAGCACAATTTATTAACTGATACTGTTAAACACTGTAAAAAAAACACAACTGTTTGTATTAAGAGTCATTTGAAGCTATTGATCAAAATTTGCAATCACCAAATTCTATTTTAAATGCAGTTGAAATGCATGCTAGTTTGTGCTGTGCAATGCAAACATTAAACATTAACCCACAAAACATGACAACAACTCACTAAATGCTTCACCTTTTCAGACTGAAGAGGATCACAGTGTCTGCGGGTAAACAACCCAGAGCTGACGTTAGCTGCCAGTGTGGCTAACATTAGCAGAGCTAGCAGCAGCAGCAGCAGCTGCTCTGCTTGCAGGTTAATGTCCGTGTCTGTGCTTAATGTGGGCACATGTTGCTGCAGTCAACCGCTTATATATTAGTTTATTCTGTCACAGTCTACATTCAACGTCATTTCCATTTTCTACATTAAAACACTGCCAAACCAGGCTGGTTTTATGAGCGGTCATCTGTCCGACTTTGCTGATATAAACATCCAGGATTGCCTGAGCCATCGGGGCATACATGCTTACGGTGCACAGCGAGAGGGGCTGCAGCCCCGACTAGTGGCGGGCAGCTACTTAACATCTTAGGGGCAACATTTAACTGACATTGTGCATGAATAAAATATTGATAAACAGTTTAACAGACCAGTATTTCTGGTGCCGACTAGTGAGGGTGGCGATGTTTAATTGTGGAGCCAACTAATCGCGCACATCCCTGATGTTTACCATGTCTTCATCTTAGTTCAGTTCAGCCTCAACATGCTAACATTTGCTAATTAGCACTAAATTCAAAATACATGGGTGTCAGAAAGTTATGAATACAAAATTTCATGACAGTTCATCCAATTATGTTAAGATATTTCAGACTGAATGAAAGCAGTGAAACAGACTGACAGCTGCCATCCCTGCACAGCGACGCCGCTAGCAAGACTCTTAAATGCCACAACAGAAATCTGATCATCATATTGTACAGAACATGGTTCACCAGGCTTCATTTTTACATAATGAGATCAACTACTGTAACTGGGGAAAATTACGCCTCATAATTGTTTTGTTAAAGAGATTCTTTGCAGTCGCTGTTGTTCCCCTGAAGGGATGGAAAACAGATTGGCAACAAGTGAGAGACCGGCGTGGTGATAAAAGCCTCAGCTGAGCCGACTGTGACAGAGATTTGAGATGGCACTGAGTGCGGCGGCTCTTCTCATCTGCTCCATTTCGGAGGCCCCGCTGATCACAGTGAATCCTCGGTGGAAAACGCACTCGTGTTCAAACAGCCCCAAATGAAAATTCAAAACCCTCCAACTGCTCTCCAGCCAGGACTCGCCACGGCTCACGCAGGCTTTTATTCAAACACAGCTTTATGAATAATAATCCGGCCGTGCGCTAAAAGGTAAAGGCAGATGCTGAAATATGATGAGAACCTGAACTCAGCGCAGTTCATTTCTAATCTAATTAACTGCTTCAAAAGGGAGGAATAAAGGTAAATAGGTGCAAAGTGCCACCTCTTTGCTGCTGCCCCCCAACTTAACCTAAAGCAATTCTAAAGGGATAGTTCAACCAAATTATAAAAGAGATTACTTTGGTAGAAAATAGTTCAAATGAAAACTGGGACTCTGGAGAGATTTTGATGTTTAAAATTTTCTTTGTAACTTGTCGGTGCTTTAAATAACCTACACACTAATAAAATTACATTTGCCTCTGTTTTATCGGGGTGGAGACAGAAATATAAACGCCTCGACAAAGAAAAAACTGAAACTGTTTGCATGACGGCTACAAGTAAGTGAGGAAATGTTTTTTTTTTGTAATTTGGGTGAATCACCCTGTAAAAATGACACAAAAAAATAAAAGGGACAGTTCATCCTCAAAATGAAAAACATACATTTTTCCTCTAATCTGTAGTCATATTTATCCATCTAGACTATTTTGGTATCAGTCACTGAGTTTTGCAGATACCGGCTGTAGAGATGTCTGCCTTTTCTCCAGTATAATGGGACTTAATGGCACTCAGCTTGTGGTGCTCAAAGCACTAAAATAATACATTTGAAAAACAGCAATGTCTCTTTCCAGAAATCATGACTCAAAATAATCCACAGACCTTATTGTGAGCAGTTTCATGCCGGAAACTACTGTCTTTCTGCAAAACTACAACTGCCAGCTGTAACCTCGTGCTAGCAAGCTCAGTGGTGCTAACGTTACAGCTCAGCCAAGGAGGACGGCATTAATGTTTACATCACGTAGTGTTAAGAGCATGAGCCTCTCGTCCATGAGTAGATGCACCTCTGTGCTACAATCTGCACGCCTGTTTACTTCCTGTCAACTGTGCAGTAACATTGCCTTCATCTATACAACTGAATTGATTTTTCATCCTTCACTTACTTTGTCAGAGTCGGGAAATTCAGGTTTGAACTCAAATGCATATTTAATAAACTCAAGAGTCAGAACAAAAGGCTCTCGTGTGGTAGACAGGAAGAGTCCTCGACAAGAGCAAAAGTAATAATCCATAAAATGGGAGCCTGGAAAATCTAAATCCAGAAACTAATAATCCCCAAAAGAATGGAAGGAAAGAAAACATGAGCGAAAAATCCACAAGAAAACACAAGGAGACTTGACATTTAGACAAGATGAACTGGCCACTGAAGAGGGAACAGAAACAGGACTAAAAAGACGGAGAGGTCGATGAGGGGCAGGTGAAAGCAATCAGAACTCAGAAGGGTGGGAAAACAGACAAAGACAGGAAGTAGAGCAAGAAACAAGAGGGAAGACAACTTAAAAATAAAACAGGGAATACTAAAAAAAGCAATCCAAACTATAACATACTTCACTTGATTGATCAGCCTGAAGAGTTCAGCAGTTATGGGGCGTTCAATTTCCACTGGAAAGTCAGAATTTTGAGTTCCCAGATGGAAATGTCAACAGTATGTCTGTGTTAAAGTTTGCTGTTGGGTAAAACGTTCTCAAATTGTTGTGAATTGTTGTTAACAACCATAAATGTGAGTAATCCTGGGACCCCAAATTCAAACATGAATATCATCCACCACTGAACGCGAGCTAGTTCATTATACCCTTGAACTCGAGCGAACTCGCACAACACTGGTAACAGAGTATTTTGTCCCTTTGAGCACCACAAACCCCATGCCATCTATTTCCATTATATTTGAGAGAAGGCAGACATTTCTTTGGCTGATATCTCCAAAACTCTGCAACTCACATCAAAATAATCTAGACGGATAAACAGCACTACAGGCCTATTTTTGATTTAGGGATCAACTGTCCCTTTAACAGAGGATCAGTGTTGGCGAGTCAGGCCTCACAGACCCTCTTCTTCTCCACAACCGGACTGATTCTCATACATCTTTCAATCATCTATTATGGGCAAATAATAAATAAATCATAAACCCCTAACTGGATGAAATGCATGAATTATGATGATACGAAGGAGGACAAAAAGCAAAAAGACAATCAGTTCACAGAGCAATATAAATGTCTAGAATTAGGCAATAAAGCCATCTGTGATGTTTTTTGAAGCACATGATGCAAAATCCCTTCAGTAAATGGTCATCAAAGCCAGACTCGGCTGCATAGCTGATGTTTTAAAGCGAGGTTTGGACGTCACTCTGTTCTGTAGACTGTAGAGCTCTTCGTACCTCTGAGGACACTGAAATCTTTCTGTCTGTGAAAAGTTGAATTTCTCTGTAGGGGAGTTTACAGTTCAAAGTTACACATGCTGGGTTTTTTTTAAGGCATGATTCCATAACTTCAGGCCAACAAAATAAAATAAAAATAAAGAATTCAGTATTTGAACTTCAGAGTAGGGGTGCACAGTGATGTCATTATTTGTGTCTGTATCTGTTCAACTAACAAAAAAGTCTGTTTATGTATTTGTGTTCAGAAAGAAGATCGAACTGGGCGTGATTTGTACCAGAAGCCATGTCTAACCTAATATTAATTGACAATGCAATTGTTCTGCCAAAAGCATCCAAATGATTTAATATTGGCATATCTCCACGTCCATACTGTATTTTTTTGTCTAACTCTTTTTATTTTTAGCTAAATACATTTTTTATAAACTGTCTGAAGCCACCACAGTAACTGAAGGGATGCTGAAATATCATAAACTTTTTTTTTTTTTAAATAAATTGAGAGATTCTGTGTTGCATTAGAAATAAAAACTCTACAGTAAAGTTATACAAGCAGCCTAAATAAAAATATCCTTCAGTTGAAGGGAATAATCTCGGCGCATTAAATCAGTGATTGATTAAGGTAGATGTGACCTCTTTTAATGATGCCGAGGTAATCACGGAGCTGACTTTTTATGAATAATAATGAGCAGCTTCAGATAGAAAGAATGTTCGTTTTCATCACATCATTTGTGCTCACAGTGACACACACAGTTTCTGATTTATTATCACGACTTCTAGTGAAAAAAAAATGCTTCACTGGGTGGAAATTTCAAAAAAACTTTTGGTTTTAAATCAACCAAGCAATCAATAATTGCACACAACAAAGGAGGGAACAGCTGGACAAACTAATAAAACAAACAATGAACATAAAATGATTAATCTATTATTAACTGACTGGTAAATTAATCTACATCTATTTTGGTAATCAATTCATCGCTTTGAGTCAATTTTTAATTAAAAACAGTCAAAATTCTTGGATTTCAGCTTCTTAAATGTGAATATTTTCTGTGTTTTTTACTCGTCTCTGACAGTAAACTGAATATCTTTGAGTTGTGGACAAAACAAGACATTTGAGGACGTCATCTTGAGCTTTGATCACCATTTTTCGAATAATCGAATGATTGATGATGAAAAGAATCATTAGTTGCAGCCCTAAAAACACTGTATTAGGCTAAACAGTTTTATCACATATATATACGTAATGGAAAGTAATCAAGTACTGTAATGGATACTTGGATTATGTTATTGACTACTGACTACAAGTTTGGGCTTTCCTGAGTAATGTATTTATATGCATCCCTGCTTCAGTTTTATACCTGACATACAGTGTGGAGAGGCTTCGAAACAGCATTTAGACCTTTACATATAGAAATAAAACCTACACATATTACAATAAAGCAGTTTACCTGATAAATAAAGCATGAAAAATTCCCATAATGTGTTTTTATTTTAAGGACAAGACATGGAGGGGGTTTTTTTTTTATAGAGGAGTGTACAGTGATACACTCATCTGCCTTCCTCTCACTGTACTGGACGAGGATTAAAACAAAACAAAAAAAATCCAAAGCCAGACACAGTCCAGCTCCACTGGGATGTTGCTGCTGACATGCTGGAAATACTGTTGGAGCGAGGATGTAGTGTGGACCTACTTTGAATTACGCAGAGGATTTCCCTCAGTGCAGCGCTCTCTGTCTCACCGCTGCTCATCACTCCATGTGTGGGTTGAGTCCCACTAGGAATTTAACTTGTTTCCTGCAAATAGGTTACAATTCATAGGTGTGATAGGAGGTGTCTACTTGACTTATTGCACTGCTTTAAATGCCTCAGGCTAATAGACTTTTCATGAACTCGAGCCGGCCGAGTGTGCTATTAGGACGGTGTAAATTTAGCACCACAATGCTGACAGAATCCTCTGTATTACAGTGTGCATTTCACACACTGACAGTAATGAGTTTTCCCATATTAACATTTCAAATTCTCATTAATTCAGTGTAATTAATATGAAGCCTTCCGTCATCTTCAGGTTTTTCTAAAGCTTTTGCGACCATTATGAGACAGCAGTCTTCTTTTTTTTGTCTTTTTTTTTGTGAATGAAGCATTACAGCTGCAAATTAATTTTTTAAAGATGGCAAACAGCCAGAGGAAAGTTTCGTTCTTCTAACTGAGACTCAAGGTCTTTGAAAGAACCTTTAATAATGGTCAGCAAATCATTGAGTCTGCCAATTAATTATCTGAGACAGTTAATTTGAGTGGGGGAAAAAAAAAAAAGTCAGAATGAAGAATCGGTATTGATGTTGATAAAACCCATTTGCACCCTATACCTCAGGATATCAGCTAATGTTTTACAAGGAGGTCTGTCCATGAAATTATACTTTTTCTTGTTCCTGTGAGGTCAGACTGAGCCTGGAGAAACAGATGGTTGTAGCCAAAAATGTAATGAGGGTGTTTAGGTGAGTTTAAAAGTAGAGGTAGGGCGTTTATCTGCATGAGCAGCAGTCACACTCCTTTAAAGGCTACACATTTTGGGAGTAATTACAAACCTTCGGCATGCTTAAGAGAGCTTTAATTCTGCCTTTAAGCTGCACCAAACAGTCAGTGCAGCTTTAGCCTCAATTAACCTTTAACAGCTTCATAATTTATATAAAATAAATCGCATTAATATGCTACAAATGAAATAGAAAAGCGGAGCATTCTCAAATAATTGTACTTTTATGTCAAAATAGAGCACAATGTACAGCATTAGTGATACTTTTTGAAAGATACAGTACCTCCCACAGAGGAAGAGTCTCGTCTGTAAGGTTCAGATTATTCATATGATATAAATATACACAAATTACATCC
Source organism: Lutjanus campechanus (assembly GCA_027495735.1). Lineage (NCBI taxonomy): Eukaryota > Metazoa > Chordata > Actinopteri > Lutjaniformes > Lutjanidae > Lutjanus > Lutjanus campechanus. The sequence goes on along the minus strand of JAJHUR010101786.1, from coordinate 13,610 downwards.
ATATTTCCAAAATGACAGAAACCCCAACATGCAACTCAGTCATGAAAACACTCACATATTAAAGGGATAGTTCAGATTACTTGAATTGGGGTTATAGGAGGTACTTATAGTTAGTGTACAGTAGATGGAGATCGGCAGGTCCCCAGTGTGGAGAAGCAGAGAGGAGACCCAGCACAGAAGCTAAGCAATGAACTATTGTATGCATTTTAGTCACCTAAAAATAAGTACACCCAAAACAATCACTATCAGTGAAGTGTATGCTATATTTAGAATATTTTCACCACTTTACTTTGACATCAGACAAGCTTTTCTGATGGGAAACTGAGATTATGAAAGCCAAATATTGCTTTTTTTTCCCAAAGCAACCAGGCTAAAAAGAAACAAACTCACACTCGGCTTACCTCACGGTGTTCTGAGAGGTAAGCCAAAGCAGTCTGGTTGCTTTAGAGGGAGCGATGTTTGGCTTGTATAACACCAATTTTCTGTCAGAAAAGGCTGCCTGACAGCAAGTACAGAGGTGAAAATATTCTAAATATAGCAGACACTTTTTATATAGCATTTTACACTAAAATGCAGTATTTTAAATGCAGCTACACTTGCTGAAAACAGGTAATTGACCCTTGTCCTGCCCCCAGAAGACATATTTGCCTTTCTGTTATTTTTTTTTCTGATGCACTGGTAACCAGAGACCCGTGTGTGCAGGAGAGCAGAGAAAAAGTCTTTAAAAGTGTTTGTGTCTTCAGCTGTCAGGACTTCTGTAGCTTCTAACTGAATCTCTGTGGTTTGAAGTTTATTTTCTCTCCTGCGTTGCTGTTTGAAGGGTTCTGCCTCATTTTACTGTCATGTTTGCTTTCAGCCGTATCGGAGTCTTGATAACCAAACATTTCCTGATTTTGTTGCTTCATAATAAAAGCTTTTGAATAACATAATAACAGTTTATCGTGAAGAATTAATAGGAAATGAAATGTCCACCATTTTACAGATTCTTGACCGAGTAGTCAAGTCAAGCAACACGTGTATTGGAAAAATAACAGAGGCAACAAGCCTTCATTGCCTTCATAACATTTGGCTTTTTTCTTCAGTGGGAAAGGACAATCGGCATTCACTCCTGGGTCAAATGACTGCAGTAGTCACAGGTATTTATTGTCTCCAGCTCTGGTCAGCAGTGATGTAAACACAACACCCGGGTGGACATGCTAACATGCCACTTCCTGGTGTAGGCAATGAAGGCTTGTTGATTCTTCGCCTCCTTTTTCATACACGTGTGCAGCTGCGGAGTCTGCAACTGCTTGAAGGCATGTATTTATTGATGAAGTGCTTGTCTAGTCAAGCAGCCGGACGATGGATAAACATTTTACATTCTATAAATCCTTCACAATAAAAGTTCCTGTTATTCTAATATCTAAAATATTTTACTATGAAGCAGCAAAATTAGGAAAATGGTAGGTTTTCACCAGCAGTAACTTAACACGACTCCTCTGCTGAAAGCAAACATGAAACGGTAAAATAAAGCAGATATCTGAAAGTACAAACAGCAACGCAGGAGTGAAAGTAGACTTCAAAACTTTCCGGAGTTTCAGTTAGAAGCTACTTTTAAAAACATCTTTCTCTCTGCTCTCCTGCACACACATGAGCTGAGTCTCGGCTTTCCAGTGCACATCAGAAAAAAAAAACCCCGAAAGGAGTTACTGGCAATGGGAAAAAAATCGCCTTCTTTTAGCAGGTTTACCTATGTTTAAAAAACCTGCATATGCACACTACCTTTGGTGTGATAACTATGACTACTGCAGAGTTATTTAATCTGGAACTGAATGCTGATTGCACTCTTTCCCACTGAAGACAAAAGCCCTATAAATAGATTTTGCACAGCAGTACATAGCTGACCTTCTGTGCTGGTGCTTCTCTCTGCTCCTCCAAAATGGGGGTGTGCCCCCACAATCTACTGTAGTTAATAAACAGACTATCACTAAGTACCTCATACAACCCCACTTCAAATAATTCCAACTATTCCTTTAAGTCATGGACACACACTCGCATGGTCCCTCTTAATGACAGTTCAACATCAACGATACAAAAACATTTACATCTGTGGTGGACAACACTTCAGCTCCATGACTCATCATACACACACACTCGCAGTCACACACACGCTGTACATACATACATGTTCATACAGGCCAGTTGTTGTGTGCTTAAAATCATTATAACTCCGTCTTAGCGCTCTTATTAAGTCCATCTGAAGCTTTGGCTGCCAAGTCGTCCTTAAGCCATTTGTTGAAGACGGCGACGGGGTCGATGTTCCAGTGTTTATGGAAGGAGATGGGCACCTGGTGAGCTAAGAAGTCTTTGGCATAGTCCTCTGGGCGTGCCTGAAAGGTGAGATTAAGTACAGAGATTTATATTTGGAAGCTGTCACAAGAGACTGCGTGCAAGTGCTGCTGCAGACAGAGAAGGCGTGAAAGTTCAAGTTTGAACTGAATACTGAAAACTGAGCAAACTGTTCTGTTTTTAGAAATGATTTTCAAACAAACATCAGCAACTGAATTGTTAAGATGTAATAGTTTGTTCATTTTAATGGCTGGTTGTTTGGCAGAGCGACCTATAATTTTGGTTAAATCAAATATTGGTTGGTATATTTGTTAGGTTGGGTCAAATTAAAACTTTTAATTCAAATGAATGTTTATTTATTGCACCAGTTCACTCAAACAAAAACATAGTGCAGACACTGACACACTAAGAAGCACACGTTCAAGACAGTTTTAGATATTAAAAAAATGCAAAAACAAAATAAGTAGATAAAAATAAGAGGTAAGGAGTTAGAAAATAAATCTTTCTCACAGAAGGCGTTTTGAAATGTCAGAGAAGGACCAGCACCTGCCCACCTTCAACCTACATACAGTATGATGCCACATTCACATTCATACTGTTGACATGAACATCCACGTTATAATTATGACTGTGTTTTTTTTTAAAGCGCAGATGTATCCGACTTAACGGTACAGCTTGAACATAGACGCCTGTTTAAATCCATCATTCATGGTAATTAACCCTCTAAAGCCCACGGCGCCCTGGAGCACCCATTCTATATTTCACTACAGCGCAGAGGCGTGCCTGTCATTTTAAAATCATTCCCAGTGTATCATAATACAGGAGAAAAGTCCTGAGCTTTGTGCTGTAGATACTTTAAGTTGTCATCAATAGCTGGAACCAGAAACATGGGTCATAACGTTGGAATCCTTGATTTTTTCCCCCACTTTTAGTAAGTTTTAGTAAACAGGCTCTCACTGCCAGCGATGGACGCTGTTTTCCCAGATGAAGTGCAAAGAGGAGTATGGAGGCATTTTATGTTTTTTCATGGTTGTTTTTTTCCATTTGAAAACTTGTCACAGTTCACTTAAACTGTTTGGGAGATTCTTCAACGCTGTTTTCCTGTGAAACTCCAGCAGTGTTTTGAGGACTAAAAAACTGAATCCAACCTTCAGTTGGCACGAGGGTGAGTAGATATTAAGACGAAATTTTAATTTTTAAGTGAACTATCCCTTTAAGCTCATGTTAACCACAGCCCTCCCAAAAAAAATCATTGAAAAAACCCAAGAGATGAGAGAACCAGAAGTGCCCAGTTACAGTTTTTAGTATTAATTTCTGCAGCACTCTGTATCAGATACAAACAGCCTCATTGTGACCAGTCAGAGACTGTCAATATGTGCGACAGAGAATAACAAGCTCAGACACTGATGTGATTTTCCCCCTCAGCTGCCTGTAATTAAGGAAATCTAAGATATGATTTAAAAGGCGTCAGAAGCAGCGCTCTAATTAGACAGAAAAACTGAAAGCGTCTGTGCGGGTGTGCAGGGCCTCTAAATATCAGAAATCGGGCAGTTGTGTTGTCGACTACCAATAATGTGGAGGTCTCCATCTGTCTCTCTGGGTGATGAGTTTGTAAAAACTGTGATGAAATCTGACTTTCTTTGCACAGTTCATTCGTTTAAAAGCACCGTGTACCTCACAGCTGAATTTCCCCTGTAACCGAACAGGTGCTGAAGAGATTTCAAAAGATGAATTTTGCACTGAGCCAAAAAATTTAGTTCTCAGTATATTTTGGCAAGAACATTTGGACGGGGAGGGGGGTTGACGGGGGGCTGCTGCCTTTAAAAATCTGTATCAGTCTCACCACAGGTACAAATAGACACACGGAGAGACACAAAGAATGAGTTGTAAGAGTGTGAAAACAACCTGGTGGAAGAGTGCACTGTGCGTGACAGGAAGTCCGAGAGCGTTGAGGCACATTCCCAGCACCATGTCATCTGGCGCGTCATTGCTGTAGCACTTGCAGCCGCTGTCAAGAAGCCGGACCACAGCCTCCCTGCTGAACACCATCCTGCAGCGGACATCAGAAACACACAAAACAGATGCACAACACAGCCGAACTTTAGAGGCAAATGCTGGAAATGACCAGAAAATAACACGCCTGTCTCTCAGCTATCATCGCAGGGTCTCGTCGTGCTGATTTTATCGTGAGAGGGCGACAGAGCCGGGAGCGAAACTGCAAATCAAGCCGAGAGGGAATGATGTAGTTTTCTGTGAATTGGCTCTACAAAAAAACAATGATGTGACACGTCTTTGAAAAGAGAGGCAATTACAGATGAAAAAACAGATCTCAAGCTGCCAAAGAAATCGCTCATTGCCACTCAAAACAGTTTTTTAGGAGATATCCCCTTTGGAGAGAACCGGCAGTTGCAGTGCTGTAAAGTGTCACAGCAACTGAAGTGTCCCTAAATAGAGTTTCTCAGTCACAGCTCAAGATTTATCTTTAGTGCAGATTTCCTCCGGCACTGACAGCTGACATACAACTTGTGCTTACTGCCCACTTCCAATGGCAAGTAATAAGAGGGCTTTAAAATATGGATCTTGTGGATTTCAATTATTTTTCTGCTGTATGTTTTCTTGCTGTAGCCAACAGTTCCTATGATGTAGTGTGAGTATGAAAGGGACAGTTCAGATTATTTGAAGTGGGGTTGTATGAGGTACTTATCAACAGTCAGTGTCAACATGGCTAAGCAATGTACTGCTGTGGACAGGGTCAGCAACATAAAGGTATTTTAGTCATCTAAATCAACATAAATTTAAGTGCCAGCAATATTCAGAATATTTTCTCTGTTACCTCGCCATCAGACAGCCTTTTCCAACAGGAAACCTCCATTATATAAGCCAAACGTCATTGTGTTATTATGTGACTTTGGTATTTTAAAAGTATGGTTTGGATCAGAGTCCGACACCAGGTCAGGTAACGACGGTTACCCACTGGGTAAAGTGCAAAAAAAAAGATGTGTAATGGGTAAGATATTTGTATAAATTTACATGCATGAGTGAAAATGACCTAATTGCCGAAATGAAAATACATGTGCAGTATTTTTTAAATTTAAAAACGTTACATCTTATCAGCCGGCAGGATTTATTTTATTGTGAAACACAAGATTTGACATCAGGCCAAACAATAGGACAACACCATCTGATTTCTCTGCTTCATCTGCTGGCTTATACCTACATCCCTTGCTCTCTTTTGTATTTTTCTTTTTTAACTTGTATTAGGTTTTTTATCTTAACTTGTATTATAAGGAAGATATTCTATTTATTGCACCCCGCACTTTCTTTCTTTCTATTCTCTTCTCGGATATGTCTGTCCCTTTACTGTTTTACTGTATATTTTTATTGTACACTTTATTGTACATTTTTGTCTTTTATTGTATGTTGTATATTGTATATTGTGTACGATGTAAGAATGTTTTGCATGTACATGGCAGCTGCTATAACTCCCTTGCCCAAGACAAATTTCCCCCAGTGGGACAAATAAAGTTTATTTGATTTGATTTGATTTGACAGCAATGTAGGCTAGCTGATTGTTAAAACTGATGACATAAAGCCAAGAGCTAGTGGAGAATACAAAATTGTGGACAATACATTGTCAAAGGACAAGTTGGCCAGAATCTATGCAGCTGTCTGCTGCTGCTGAGCTCTGTGCGCCTTGCGTCTCAGCGGCATCTGATGGGCGTAAAGGTGAACTAAAACAGGACTTCACGTCTATTTTTCAACAATATACACATGAATGTGAGGCTGGTGCCCAGTAAGAAGCCACTGAAAATGTGTTTTTATTCACATTTTGTAACCTAGTTTGTAATCTCACTTTAGCCAGTAGCTGCGATGCAAGACAGAGACGTTTTGAACTTCTTTTGCATGCAGTGTTCATTCATGAGCAAACTGTACATTTACTGCCACTGGGCAACTTCACTGCTAAACTGTTCGATAACACTTATCTGCTCTGAGTGTGGCCACCGTCAATCTCTTTTTTCACTTGCTCTCTTTTTCTCATCTGCACCCACTGCTCGTAAACACACTGCTGTGCTAATGCCACACTCATATGCATCATTTTGATGGAATAATAGCTGCTCATTCGCTGCTGATGCTTTGAAATGCACGGAAAAGACAGATCCTATACAGACAGACGCTTTAGTGTGGCATGAGTGCTGTTAAGTGGCTAAAATACATTTTGCTGCTGACCCTGTCCACAGCAGGACACTGCATAGCTTCTGTGCTGCTTCTCCAAAGTGAGGGTGTACTGATCTGCATCTACTGTGGGTAATGAACTGACTATCAATAAGTACCCCCGTCAAATTATATGAACTATCCCTTTAAGCATGGACTGTCTGTCTTATCAACTGATGGCCGTCTGTTTACTGTATCTTGTGGTGATTTATTCCATATTTTTATAGAGTATCTTTATTACCATGCAGGCTGCAAAATAAAACGTCCCTTAAGGGAGCAGCGCACTTTTAAACTGACTTGAACCAGTTTATCTGTAAATTACAGATTACAGGTTTTCCATTACAGGTTTTATAGTCCCTCCGCGCTGCGTCTGTATCTTTCATCATTATTCCCCGAGCATCGGAGCTGTGAAACTCACCCTCCACCTCCTGTGATGTAGCTGTAGCCGCCTTGGCTCAGGCCGTAGCCGTACCGCTCGCCTAGACACACTGGCTCAGAGGGGTTATAACAGCTCAGCAAGACTTGCAGTCGGGGGATGCTGCAGAGAGCACAGATCAAACTCATCACACCCTCATCACCATCATCATCATCATCATCATACACACATGCCTGCACGTACACACACATATGAAACTGTCCATTTAGAGGCTGAAATAACCGCTCCCCCTCAGGCGCTATTACACATCCAGAGGCTTCCACATGAAGGGGCATCCTGACAGATAAAAAGTGAAGCCAGCTGGACTTGAATTTATGTACTGAGCTTTTTAGATGTTCGACAGGATGGTAATATCTCTGGAACTCATTTTCCCAAAATGACTTAATGCCAGGCGTTTCTCTCTTTCACTGTTCAAAACCTTTTCATGGCTGCGAGACAGAATCTATTAGAACAGTTATGAATAAATGTCAGTCAAACTTTGAGAAAAATGAAAGCGTGGCATTTTCAGAAATGAGACGCGCCGTCCCACCTGAAAAACCGCTGCCAGGATCACAAAAACATACCTGATAAGCGTGTCATCGTCCACAACGATGAGCCACTTGGTGTCTGGGACTGAGCTGCTTAGAAATCTTTGAAGGATTGCAAATGTTTTCCCGCAGTGGCCTGCGAATAGAGACGTGGTATCAATAGAGCGGCCTGTACGACTTAATCACATATTGACCATGTGCTGTATTCTGGTTTACAAAGATAAATGACCTTGTTACAGCAAGAAAAACACACTTGGTATAGGCAAGTGTTTACCTGCACACACATGGCTGCATACACACAGATGCATGAATACAAAAAGAAAACCTTACAGTCATAAATTATACTAAGACTACAGGATTTGAAAGACGGCAGACTAACCAACAGTCACAAGTAATGACCATAAAAAGAGCAACATTTTACTTTGGAGGACACATTACTGTAAGGCCTCACTTTTATTCCATTAAGAACAATGAAGGAATTAATTTTTCAGCATGAACGGCTCCTGAGAGAATCCAGCCTGGGAAAAGTCCATCCTGAGAGGGGGGATTCATCCTCTGTTGCTCTTCCTGAGGTTTCTTTTATTTCATTTCCATTTCATTTCGGGGGTGGGGTGGGGGGTGTTCCTTTTAAGAATCAAATTGTTGTTAGTTTGAATAATTTTTAAAAAATAAAGTCACTGAATAAACTGAATATCGTTGGTTTGTGGACAAAACAAGACATCACCTTGAGTTTGGCAAACACTGATCAACATTTTTAACCATTTTCTGACATTTTACGGAACAAACAACTGATCAATTAATCGGGAAAACAATCAAGAATGAAGACTATTGTTAGCTGCAGCCCTAAATGACCTTTTCAAGGGATATTTTGGATTATTTCAAGTATGGTTGCATGAGGCACTTATCCATAGTCAGTGTATTACCTACAGTAGATGGTGGTCAACATGCCCCAGAAGGAGAAGCAGCAGGAGTATCGGTGCAGGAAGCTAAGCAATGTACTGCTGTGGACAGAGTCAGCAGCAAAACATATTTTCAGCAACTAAAAAATCAATATCAGTTTAAGTGTACACTATATTTAGAATATTTTGAATATTTTCACTACTTTACCTTACTGTTAGACAGCATTTTTGGACAGGACAATGCTCTTACTTAGGCCAAATATCATTCTCTGTCACTCAACCAAACTCTATTGGCAAAATCAGTCATTTTACCTCACAGAACACGGGAGTTGCTGCCACAATCTGTTCATTTGTTTGTGTTATTTTGTGACTTTCGTGAGTCCTAACTAACCCTTTCAACAATGAAGTCACTCAATAACAAAAACAAACTAATGGATCAAGGCAGCAGTCAACCAGCAAAACTCCTGTGTTGTGAAGTAAATTTACTGATTTAACTAAAGGAGTCTGGTTGCTTTGGAGAGAGCGATATAATGGGTGGTATTACTTCAGCTTCCAGTCCGAAAAGGCTGTCTGAAGTAAAGGTAAAGAGGTGAAAATATTCTAAATGTAGCGTACACTTCAACTTCAGAAGGGCTGAGGTTTTACCTAGAACCATTTACTTCTGAACAAGAGGAAAAAGTCAAGCTAAGTCAAGAACCCTGTCCATTTCTCCTCCCAGGATTGTTGAAATCGTTGAAGAACTCTTTCATCAATGGTTTGTCAGGGGTTCCAGAGCGGATTCTGGGTGGAACCATGACACAATAGAGGGATTGTCCTTTAGAATCTGTCATAGGGGGTTATGGATTAAACCCTGACAGATGGTTTTTGGTAGAACCCTTTTTGAGACTCGGTAGAACCCCCTGGGTGGGTTCTAGATAAAACCCTTGGAACATAAAAAGATTCTCAGTGTAATCCTCCCTGGTGGATTCTAGATGACGCCATTAGGATTTTAAAAAAGGTTCTTCGTAGAACCCCAAACGAGAGTTTTGGCTGAAAATATAAAAAGGTCCTTGGGAGAACCCCCTGGGTGGGTTCTTGTTTGCATCCTTAGACGGTGGAAAGATTCTGGGCCCCAAAAGAGGATTCTGGGTGGAACCACTACACCATAGATGGGTTCTCCTTTAGAACCTCTAATAGGGTGTTCTGGATGAAACCCTTCACAGTATAACCCCTTTTGAAAGCTTCAACCAGGACCATTTTTGGAAGAAAGAGTTCTTAAAGAGTTAGGAATTCTTTGTATACAAAAGGGTTCTCAGTAGAACCCCCTGGGTGTGTTCTAGATAAAACACTTGGAATATAGAAGGATTCTAGAAGGAACCATTGGAATATAAAGTTTTCTTGGTAGAACTCCCCGTAGTAGAACCAGAATTGTTGGCACCCTTAGAAGGTGGAAAGCCTATGGATAGGACGCCTAGCAAGGGTTTTGGGTGGAACCGTAGAAGGGTTCTCTGTAGAACCTCTCCTAATGGGTTCTGGATGAAGCCTCTCACAGATGGGTTGGGGTATAACCTTTCAAGGGTGCCAACAGGAACCTTTATGAACAGTTTTTCCAGAAACAAAAAGAAATCTCCAATGGGAACAAGCCAAAGAACCCTTTATGGTTCTACTCGGCACCTTTATTTGTAAACTGGAGGTGTGTTGACCACCACCTACTGTAGATAACACACTGACTGCACTCCAACAAATCTGAACCGTTCTTTTCAATCTCTTGATCTATGTCTCTGAGGAGGCAATAAAAATGAGTGGTACTGTCGTGCCCAAACCTAACAAGAGTGCACTATATTCACAGCTTTCATTTATATTTCAGCATTAACTTGACACTTGAATGCATCATAACTCACAAAGTGAACAAGTGGTGGCACTGCATGCTGTTCAAGGACACCTCAAAAGGACACGTGGCTGTAGGCGGACACACCAGCCACCGCAGTGATCAAACAGACGACCCCATGTTTAAGGAGAAAAAAAATGACTTCGCCACCTTTTTAAGATTTGTATTGTGCAGCAGAACAGAAAATCTTTTCAACGCGAGGATGTGTCTTCTCGAGCTTTGTGAGCAAAAAGAGAGCTGTCATCTATATTCCGACATCTCAAACAAATCATATGGTATGTTTGGCATGATGGGCGAGGAAGATCAAACTTTTGCTCTGGCATTTTTGACATGGCTGCCAGATGGGACAAAATGTTCTGCCAACTCCTGAAAACAAAAACACTGATGCAATGGTACAGAACAAATACACAGAACCCAAAGAAATACACCCATCAAAATCCAAATATCTGCACACCATCAGGGCTGCGAGTGGAGACATGGAAATCCCTGGTGGCAAGCTTCACAAAGAATACCGAGGCCCTACTGTTTTATTTATAAGGCACCCAAGGTGTGTGTGTTTTTTTTCGCAAGCATCTGAATATAGAATAAGTAAGGACACCTTGAACTGCTGACAGGAATAAAATCCAAAAATGCACTTTCTGAGGCAGGTCTCCAGACAAACCTTGTAATCTTATTTCTAGTTGGAGGAGGCATCATGTCCACGACTCGTGTATTATGTATCATTAAAGTGTCCAACCTACCACGGCTACAAAATGCAGCAGAAAGTTATTCTTTGGCCTCAGAAGAATCTTCCATCCTCACGTCTTTGTTGTCCGACATGTTGGAGGGAAATAAAACACACTTGACCATGAATAGCTTGAGTAGACACTTCATAAAGTTCCTACACCGTTTTCCCATTTCAAGGTCTTGCGTCACCCTCACTCGCTCAGACTATATAAAACTTTTAACCTCAGACCGCTGAGTTTATTTTTCTATTGTCAAAATATGTACTGGAAGGCCTGTGTGTTCTCACCAGACTGTTTCTTTGTGACTGCATACAGCAGCGTGATAACCCAGAAGCTTTCAAGTGGGGTCGGAGCTTCTTTCTGGACGCAACCAAGTGGTTTTATTTTACATTTCAATAGTTTTCAAGGTCGTCGCTTTGTTGATGCTTGTAATGCAGTACCTGTCTATGAGTCAGTCTGTTTATCACATCCACTTGGAACTCTTTCAGAGGGTTCTAGCTAGAACACAACAGAAAGGATTATTTCCTGAATCCTTATGAGAGGTTCTACAGAGAACTCTTCTTTGGTGTAATGGTTCAGCCCAGAGTTCTCTCTAAGGGTTCTATCCACAACCTTTCACCTTCTAAGGGTCAAACAAGAACCCCACCCAAGGGGTTCTACCAAAAGTGTTTCCAATTCCAATCTACATAGAACCCTTGACAAAAAAAATCCTTGGATCATTCCAGTGGTTTTATTATATATTCCAATGGTTCTATCGAGAGTCCACCTGTGGGGTTCTTCCGAGAACCCTTCTATATTCCAAGGGTTTCATGTAGAAAACAACCAGGGGGTTCTCCTGGGAACAGTTCCATAATATGGTACAAAGAATTTCTAATTCTTTAAGAACTCTTTCTTCCAAAAAGGGTCCTGGTTGAACCTTTCAAGAAGGGTTATACTGTGAAGGGTTTCCTCCAGAACACCCTATGAGAGGTTCTAAAGGAGAACCCTTCTATGGTGTGATGGTTCCACCCAGAATCCTCTCTTATATTTTATGTTGAACCCTTTTCTTTTATGGTACAAAGAACCCTTAATGAAAGGGGTTCGCTATGGAAGCTTCAGTCTTACAAAGAACCCTGAACAACCCCTTTCTTCAAAAACAGGGTTCTGGGTACAACCTCAGCCCTTCTGGAAGAACCCTTTTGGAACCCTTATTTCTAAGAGTCTGCCAATCTATCTATCCACTTAAAAATAAAGGGGCTAATTAGAACCAAAAAAAGGTTCTCCAGGCTTGTCCCCAGAGGAGAACCCTTTTTGGTTTCTGGTAGATTCTGCTGGGAATCCTTTCAGACAGTTCTACTTCAAACCAAACATAAATGGTTATACCTAGAACCATCTGTGAAAGGTTTCACACAGAAAACTTTTACATTATGGTACAAAGAACTCCTAACTCTTCGAGAACTTTCTTCCTGGTTGAACCTTTCAAAAAGGGCCATACCAAGAACAATCCATGAAAGGTTTCCTCCAGAATGCCCTATGAGAGGTTCTAAAGGAATACCCTTCTATAGTGTAATGTTCCACCCAGAATCCTCTCTCGGGATCCAGAATCTTTTCACCTTCTAAGGTGCTCACAAGAATCCACCTAGGGGGTTAAACCAAGAACCCAAAGGGGGTTCCACCAAGAAAACTTTTATATTCCAATGGTTTCATCTAGAATGCATACATTTTATATTATGGTATTGAGAGTTCTTCAAGGATTTCAACAATCTCTTCCAAAAAGGGTTCTTTAGATAAAAAGGCTGTCAGTCCGTTGGTATTTCTGTCTATCTTTCCATCTATGAAGGTCGTCAGGGCTGATTTACTCATATGAAGATTTTTTTTTTCTCCCACATCTTGTGCTGCTTAAAATTGATCTGATCGCTGGAAAGTCTGAACTTTCCCTTCAAAAATATACATAACTGCTGCGTTTTACAAACATACATTAATGATATAATTTTAAGACTCGGCTCTCAAGGCATGGGAAAGCCAGCGGAATCAATGAAGTCAGCGGAAGGTTAAAAAAATAAAGAATAATGAAAGGTGACTCCAGATTCCTGACATATTGATGCCTGTGTCGACTGCTGATGAACTCCGAGGCTGCTGGCAGCGATCATTAGCATAAACCTTGAGGTCTTTGAAAAGGAACAGAAAGAGGTTAAGAAAAAGAAATAAATTATGTATGTCCTCACTTTTAACTCAATTTCAGTCCGATAACTGATTCAGTATCTGGGGGTATTTGGCACCAAGGACAAGATAAACTGCTTATTATTCTTTTTCTTTTTTTTTTCATTTGACCTCAATCATATAGTTTCAATGAATACTTGTCTGATTAATGCAGTGGCCAGTGGCTTTATGGGATTGACTACATTGTATATTTCTAAAGTTATTCAAAGATACAGAATTATACTAGTTTAATTTTGCTGCCGTGGTTGTTAAGAGGTGCAATATGTGAAAACTGATCACTGGTCAAATTCATACTCCAAACTAATAGTGTTTGCACCCACTTCATGATGTGATCAGTAACTCTGATGCACTGCCATGTAGGGGGTACTGGGCTGTAACCCTCTGAATGGATTATACGCTACATTCAATTTAAGCTGA
>JAJHUR010101785.1:0-10370 GCA_027495735.1 Lutjanus campechanus | reverse complement strand
GATAAATATCAATATGGATAAATATCAATATGGATAGAGGTTTTTGGTAAAAAATAATGTGATATTTGAATTAGACAACCATCACCCAGCCCTGCTTTGGACTCATTTTGCACAAGACACACGAGTCTCACATCTGATTTCAAAACACTGACATGTACTCTTCAGAAACTGCTGCTGGGACAGACATGAATCATATCAGAAGCCAGTTATGAAAGCTATAAGTCCTGTCTGTGTGTCATCAAGTGAACTCATCTGTGGCTGCAGTGTTTCAATCAAGGACAGACTGTGTTGTGAAATAACACCTTTCATATAGTCTGTTAATAATAATCTGAGTTAAATCTTTATCACGAGCCGATCCTGTCCTGTCCACACCCAGTGTGACTGAGACGCTGATAAACCTGCAAACTGCTTCTCTATCGTCTACACTGTAAATAACAGAGCCAGCAGGAAGTTAGAGCACATTTACAAACCAGAACATAAAGACCAGAACATAAAGACCAGAACATTCAGACCAGAACATTCAGACCAGAACACACAGACCAGAACACTCAGACCAGAACACACAGACCAGAACACTCAGACCAGAACATACAGACCAGAATATACAGACCGGAACACACAGACCGGAACACACAGACCGGAACACACAGACCGGAACACACAGACCGGAACACACAGACCAGAACATTCAGACCAGAACATACAGACCAGAACATTCAGACCAGAACACTCAGACCAGAACACTCAGACCAGAACACACAGACCAGAACACACAGACCAGAACACTCAGACCAGAACATTCAGACCAGAACATTCAGACCAGTGTTTCCCTCACTTTTTAAAATGACAAACTACTGTGACCCAGTTCACAATAAACCTCATCAATAAGAGTTCATTTGTGTAACTTTCCTGATCATTTTACTGTCACATCACTTTATATTACCTGGAGGCATGAATATACATGTTAAATACTTTATACATGACTAATAAATATATTTAGTCTGAGTTCACAGATCATCTCATCGTTTTTATTTCCTCTCATCAAGAAAACAAACTTTAAAGGAAACTTACTATGATTCATTTTTGACTTTTGAATCAAACTCTTAAGTTTTGAGATAAATTTTAAAAATGTTTTCTTGACCTAGTTGAGATAATTTATTTTTAATATAATTTATTTTTAGAACTGTAGAGCTGCAGACGTCCTGACATACAAATATTATTCTCCAGATGTAATTAACGACACACCATCGTGATTTTAATATATTTTTCAGCGAATATATTGCAATATGGCTTTTTTTTTTACTGTATCGTGCAGAACTTGATTGCAATTAAACAGTAATGAAACCAAGAGCATCACAAACAGTCAGTTTCCTGGAGGTTCCTGGAGAGTGTGTGTGCTGCTGGATTTCCAGTGAAATGAGAACAATTCCAGGAAATTACATTAAGATTAAATAGGAAGAGCAAATGGACACTGTGACAAGTGTGAGAGAGATGCCTGTGAAATGTTACTGTATAAATCTACAGTGATTCTGCTCTCCAGTCTCCACTAACAATAAACACTTCAAACAATGAATTACACAATTATTATCACTGCTGAGAAGAGCTGCACGCAAACAGAAGACAAGCTTCACTCACAGTCCATGGACGAGTCCACACACCTCCTGTTTCACCACACATTCCTGAATGTGTCCTGACATGAGATCAGAGCAGCAGGCTGAGCTGAACCCTTATTATCCCATCAATAACTCACTGCAAACTGTGAAAGCTGCCAGGCTCTAATATTACAGAGGAAAATGACCCAGTGGCTCTCAGTCACTGACTCTTCTCACTTAAATTATTACAATCCTTCAGATTCTCGTGAAAACAAACCTCATTTTAATCATTTATGGTCATGTGTGCAGATGTTGGTATCTGCAATCACCCAAAAGGAGCTGGAAAATATTGGAATATTGGATAAATATCGGCAAAGTTCAATATCTTACATCCCTACGAGTCATTATTTCACTGTTAAGACGTTCAAATCAACATTAATCCAGCTATGTGATTAGTTATATTGATGATGGCCAATAAAACTCTGTGGCTACCAAATATTCAATGAAGGCCATCTGTGGTCAGTTTTATCCACAAACTGGGAGCGAGGACTTAATGATCAATGAAGAAATATCGAATTGCAATTATTTTGACTGATATACCAAATGTGATATGATTTGCGATATTAGAGGAAAGAACAATTTTTACATCATGATGCTCATTTTCACTGAAAAACTTTTTTTTTTCGGGGATCTGAACTAAACACAGATGTTTTCTGAAGTCCAGAGAAAGACGAGTTGGTCAGGACGCCTCTGCAGCAACACAGTATTTTATTTAAAGTGGTATTTTCAGACACATTTTCCATTTAACAAATATTGCACAAATTTGAAAACTGCAGTCAACCATATTGTGATTTTGATAAAATTTGGTTTAAATGTTCAGCTCTTCTGGGAGCCTTCACCAACACAATGTTACACTTCCACAAACAGCTGCATTTCTTTGTGTCTTTTAGTTCAACGTTCTCTGAAAACAGTGAACAGTTTCCATCACCAGCAGGGTTCAGATGTGTCGGAGCTACTGAAGTCTGGGTTTACTGAGTCGACTCAAACTGCTGACATGATCCTTACAGAAGAACCACAAACACAAGAGCTGAATGAAAGTCTGACGCCAGTTTCCTCAACTAACCGAGAAGTCGAGCTCATTTTCCATCAGAAACACCACATCACAGAGTCACAGTGAAGGAAGGATGAGTTAACTTCTGTTTGGTCCTGCTGCACCGTGGGACCAGTGCTTAAAATTATTAGCATCTCTCTCTGTTGTCCTGTGTTTAGTCTCTCCGACAAAACACCTGACACGTTTTAGTTTCATCATCATCCATGAAGAACAACAATATATTACTGCCGGCCCCCAGTCTGTGTGCTGAATGTGCACTCTGAGTCAGTTATTAACAATGAGGATGATAATCAGACTGAAGTGTTGATTATGCAGTCACTGAATAATGACTATTACAGACACGACAACATATTCATCCATTAGATGTGAAGAGTGAAGCTGCAGAGGTTTCTGTGTGCTGTTACCAGTTTTACTTTCTGATGTATCATCAGGTAAAACAGAACTAAGCTACTAAACTATTTATCAAATGATCATCAAGTAATTTTTCATGCAAAAATGGCAGAAAATGTTTTCAGCCTTTCAAAAATGGAGATTTCTGCCTTCTCTCTGTTTATTATCATATTAAACTGAACAGATTTAAACTTAAAATTTAATCAATTAATCGGTTTGAGTATTTTTTTAAAGAAAAAATTATCTTTTTCTGACATTTTATCAACCAAACAATTTAATAAATATAGGCTACACATGCTCACAGATCAATTACACAATCATCTCCTGAGCAGATTTCACAACCAGCAGATGGATTTATTGGTAGATTAGCTTTTGAAATTGAATTATGAATTCATGTCTTCCATCATAAAAATCCTGTGTTTGGTTTGTTTGCTGTCACACCACAAACAAATCACACCAGAGCCCACTTGGAACCGTACAGAGACCCACTTTCTCAGGTGGACTCAGTCTGGACCATGGTTTGATTGACAGCTTTCACACCAGCCCAATCAAACTGGACTAAACAGGCAAACAGACCATTTAACTGTTCCACTGCTCCAACAAGAACCAACTCTGACTGGATGAAATGATTAATTCATTCATTCATTAATTCACCATTTTCCTCTCACTTGTCCTCAGTGGGCGTGTCCTGTCCAGCTGAATGAGAGTCTCACTCTGCAGGCCATTAAGTTAGTAAAATGACAAAATCTAATCACTGATAGCAGATATATTTGTCCAGTAACACAGCCAGGATTCAGATTATTAGACTGTTCAGTTCTGCTGTGATAATCAAGTCTCTGAGACTCTGACCATTTCTTTGCTTTATGATACCAGAAACCCCACGTTTGCTGAAAGGAGGGAGGGATGGGGGTAAAGGGGTAGTTGTTGAGGGTTAATGGGTTTATGTAGGGAAACAGGGCCTCAGTCTCAGGCTGACTGTAAACAGCTGAATAAAGCAGCAGCAGGTTTTTAATCTCAGCATGTCCTCATAGTTGCGCTGACATGTGAAACAGAAATAAGAGTTTCTGGTACCTGAATTATCGAACAGCAGCTGCTGGCAGGCTGCAGAGCTCCAGGGACAGCTGTACACCGCTCCCCTCTCCACAACGCTGCCCGAGGACGACGTGTTGGCCCGAGGAGCTCCAATCAGAACATCTGACCTGAGGGGAGGAGAGGGGAGAGAGGAGAGGAGAGGAGAGGAGGGGAGGGGAGGGGAGGGGAGAGGAGAGGAGGGGAGAGGAGGGGAGGGGAGGGGAGGGGAGGGGAGGGGAGAGGAGAGATGTTGATGTTTAGCATGTACGTTAACAAGCGGTGTAATGATAAATTGATCTGGATTGATATATTGATTCAATGCTGTACATCTCCAATATGATTGATGAAATTCCTAAGCATCTCAGAGATGCGCCTTTATTTTGAAATTTCCATGGCATGTCTGGAAGAATTCAGTCATAACATAGTTGAATCATCACTAAATACATTAAAGGGACATATGACATAATCTGACCCTGAAGGAAATCTCACCAACAGACTTTGTGAGATCAACAAATATTGTGTTGTGAAGTTTTTTGATGAACTTCAGCAGAAAAACCAAATGAACATTTGAAGAGTCAGAACTGTTCTTTGTTTCTGTTGCCATAGTGATGTCAGTTAGACTTGGTTCGGGATATGAAATATTAACCCAGCCTTTCTCACCCTGCTGCAGGTCAGAGAGCCCAAACGCGTCGTTTGCACTAAACTGAACCAAATGATGGACTTACAGGACGTCAGTTAAGGAGACAGTCCCTTAATGTGGCCCAGGACTCACTGCTGAAAGCCCAGAGCACCTCTCAATGTGGTCTGAGCAATCGGATCTCAAGTGCATTCAGACCAGGACACATGTTAAGACCAGGTGTGAACAGGGCCCTGTTGTGCATGATGGCTCTGTTACACAGGACGGGACCTTAATATCATCGGTAACATCTGTGTTTATGCTGCTATTTCACATCAATATGGCTGCAGTGAAAAAGGTCCATTCACGGGGGAACAAATGTTTACGTTTCAAGGATGCGGAGCTGTCAGACACTGTGCTGTTTACAGGTCACTGATCCATTCAGACTGAGTCAGTCTCATTGATTGATGTTGCTGCTTTTAGTCTGTCAGGAAGTGAGTGCAATGAGATGAAAACAACAACAGCTGTTAATCCTTCAGTACATCAGCTTCAATTCTGAGAGCTGAGCAGAAACTGACTTTAAACATGAGCTGTGAACAAAACAAAACAAAGAGCCGAGTCATCCTCATGTTTCTGACATCTGTCTCCCCAAAGTCTACAGTGTTAAAGGCTCCTGACGTCCCTCCATCACCACACGAGTGCTGAAAAATGTTTGTCATTGAGTAGGAAGTTGTAAATCAGGCTAGAATGGCTGTTGAAACTTTTCTTTTTCAGAAAAATAATTATTTTTATGTCAAAAAAGAAAAAAAACATATAAAAGTTGTTTCATAAACATGGTCTTCTGCGCCCCTCTTCAGTGACTCTGCCTTCCCTCAGAGGGACCACGTCTGAGAACCACTGTTATAAGTTAAGTTTTTATCGTTAAAGTTTCTTTGTTTCCCAGGTGCAAAAGGTTAAGAATAAAACCAAAAACAAATTAAAGAACAACAAAATAACACTGATATCAAAATCCACCAAACTTATTTTAAGCATCATATCGGCCCAGAATTTCACAGAACCAACTTATTTCAAATTGTGCACGTACACTTTACATGAGATGACATAAATGCATTTACAGTATTAGGACCGATGATTGTCTTTTTGTTAGCAGAGGATCTCTTAATGTTTAATATACAGGTGCGTGTCGTACTCATGTAGGATATTCTCTATTACCTCACCAAGACTCCATGTTGTGCCACAAGGAACTTTACCTTTTCCTCCACACGACTGCTGCAGTAAATCCATGTAGGACCGTCTAATATTTGGGACATCATAAGCACAAAACTATCTAACAAATGAAATTTAGAAGAGATCATTTGTAGCCCGTGTTACTATCTTTACAAACAGATATTCTGAGACTTCAGTAGGAAACAGGAAGAGGAAAACTTGGGACATATGATGTGTGTTGTAGTGACACCACAGATGAACCACTGAGACTCCACATGACTGACACAATGTAAAACCACAGACAGTGGAAATATTAGCACCAGGGGAACAAACTCAACTCAAAGCCCGCTGCAGAGTTTTGGAGATATTGACCGTAGCAGTACTTAAATGTCTGCCTTCTACATGATGCAATGAAACTTGATGCTGTGAGCAGTTTCATGTAAGAACTATTTTCTTTCTACTGAGGTTCACCTGCCTCATCGACTAAACCATCACATGTTTCTACCTTCACTAGAAGGCTGATGTGATGCTCACAGCTGAGCTCACTACCATCATCACCGCAAACTTTATTTTGAAGGGTCAATCTCATGTTGAGATCAGTGCATTGATCAATTAATACGCCTATGGAACAGTACTGTCACACACAAGTCAGGAACATGACCTCTGATTGGTTGACAAGTCAGGAACACGACCTCTGATTGGTTGACAAGTCAGGAACACGACCTCTGATTGGTTGACAAGTCAGGAACACGACCTCTGATTGGTCAACAGACTCACCCCCAGGCATCTTGATATTGCCGTCGGCAGCTAACAGCAACAAGTGTTTTCAACATGGAAAAATGGATTTAAAAAAACTACAGATAAAGTTGGTGTTCAGTGACCAGTCGACTGATCAAAGTAGGTAAAATATCAGTTGACCAGGATTTTCTTTGGTTGACTTTGGTTTCTTTACTCCTCTGTGACAGTAAACTGAACATCTTTGAGTTGTGGACAAAAAAGACATTTGGCGTCATCTTTGGTTTTGGAAAATACTGATTGACATTTTAAAACTGACCAACACCACTTTATTCTTCATCAACTGACCAGTTAATCAACTTTTAAAATAATCATTAGTTACAGCCATAGTTGACTACAGCCCTGTCTTTTTTTTTGGACACTTTTGAGAACCACAAGCAAACAGAACAACTCACACCAAAACTGGATAAACAGCACTACAGGTAAGAGGTAACATGTGTATTTTTGATTTTGGGGTGAACTGTCCCTTTAAGATTGAAAGTTTAGAGGAGAAGGTGTTTAAAATACCTTCATTTTCCAGTTAAAACCCACTAATTATTATGATGACACACTGAGGAAATAACTTTAGGATCAGTTATTACTTCCAGGCATAGTTTCATGAAGTTTAAGGCTCCTTAAAACACAAATAAAAGCTTATTAACACAGAAAAAACAGTAAAGTGAGAACATCAGGCCGAGTAATGTAAGCTAGCTGACAGTAATGTAAGCTGATAATAATGGTGTTTAAGGGACAGACGCCCTGTTGTTAGTTGAGACATCAGCTCTAACTACATCTTCATCATCTTCCTCTTCATCATCTACTCTCTTACTTCTGGTTGTTGGAGGGTTTGAAGAAGTCCACGGAGAAGCCGAAGTAGCTGCCCTCCGGTCCGGAGTACACGGACGGTTTGTCCACGTCCAGGTTGAAGGAGCCGCAGCGGTGAACCAGGACCAGAACCAGGACCGGGACGAGGAGAGCCAGAGCCGGCCGTCCTCCTGCCATGGCTGCCGCGGACAGAGACCTCCTCCCTCCTGCTGGAAACACGGATGAAGATGAAGCTGCGGTCTGAATCCACCCACAGAGTCCCACACACTGATTCACCACCGAAAGTCTGCTAACAGGAGCTCCGCTGTCCCGAAACCGTGAACACAACACGTCGTCATGTAACGTTCAGTGTTTAATAAACCGGTTTGAACCGGAGCCGTGAAAGGACCGAACAGAGAGCCTGATTCTGTCCGGTTCTGTCCGCGGCTCGTTAGCTTGTTTTAGCCGATAAAAGCAGCAGAAACACGGGAACAGTCCGGGAGAGGCCGTCACTCTCTCTCTCTATGTGTGTGTGTATGTGTGTGTCACCGCTTGTTCCAACCAGCTGCCGCTACGTCAAAGCCTATAACGTCCGGTTTACCTCTTTCAAAATAAAAGACTGGAGGAATTTAAATCTCAGCAACAGAGACATACACAGACCGGCTGGGCTTGTTTATTGTGTTTAGTTTACAAACATTAGTCAACTATAAATAAGCACACGATGAAATGTTAGGCTGACTTTGTAAATAGTAGAGAATTTTACGCAGGAGTCAGGAAAATCATTTTTCCACCCATGTGTTTTAGCATCACTCACCTAGTTTGTGCTCTATAATTAGGCCTATTAAAAAATGTATAGCGGTCATTTTACAGAGTCATTCCAGTAGGTTTAGAGTCTGTCCTCCTTTAAAGATGTCTGGACTTTTGTCTTTTGCACAGCATAAGATGGACTTTCAGGAACGCGCAGACACAGTTCACAGTCTACCTCCCTATAACAAACCTGATATTTAGTCGTACACATTCACAAGAATGCAACTGTCAAATAAATCTAATTCTTGCTCAATATACTGTTACATCAAGCAGCTGAGCTCTTGCATTAATAGTAGGATGATCTGTTGTTCCTGTGTTGTGTTTATAGGCCTGTTATAGTATTTCTATACAGATACGTGCACTTGATTTTATAATTCATTCAACAACGCCTTTAAATCAATCAGCTGTTTTAAAACAGAACTCAGTTACAATACATTTTTACCAGACAGCCCATATCATACTTTTATTATGAAGGCCAAATCTGTTTCCTGTGTTTTCCAGTGGTGCTGCGCTCAACTTGATGCAGCAGAGTCTTGATGCACAACAGGAAGTTCATTCCGCTCCATCAGACAGACACACTTCTGCAAGACAGTCTGTCTGGCGTTGCCAAAATAGGGACATTTTATTTTGAAGGGGGGGGGATTTCTTTTTTTCTATTTGTCATGTTGATTTTCCTACACAGTTTTTCTGCTGTCATAAACTCATGACGATCACCTGTGTGTTTGTTCAAGAGTGCTCATATAGTGATAATAACAATGAAAGGTGCAGAAACTGCTGTAACATTATTATATCTCCTATATTTTTCATCATTAAATAAAAAGGACCAAAGAAGAATCAAAGGGGGCATAAAAACTTTCATGGTTGTATGAGGTTCTTCTCCGCCGTCAGTGTTTTACCTGCAGTAGATGGAGGTCGACACGCCCCCAGTTTGGAGCAACAGCAGAGTACCAGTGTAGGAAGCTAATCAGTGTCCTGCTGTGGACAGGGTCAGCAGCATTATGTGTTTTATTTAGAATATTTTAACAGCTTTACTTTGCTGTTAACAGCCTTTTCCAAATATCATTTTCTCCAAAGCCACCTGACTCCTTTTGCAAAAACAGTAATTTGACCTCACAAAGCACAGGAGTTGTTGGTCTACCGCTGCCTCCATGTGTTAGTTTGTTTGTGTTATTATGTGACTGAAGTGAATCTGAACCAACCCTTTAAAACAAACTAACAGATGGAGGCAGTGGTGTTGGTAAAAACGACTCTGGTTACTTTAGAGAGAGCGAGTCAACAGTGGATTCCCATCAGAAAGGGCGTCTGATTCTATAAGGTAAAGCAGTGAAAATATTCTAAAAATGCAGTACACTTGAACTCATATTGATTGTTTTAGGTGGATAAAATTAGGGATGTGCATGATTAGCACAGATGTGTTATAATAAACAAAACTGGATACAGCACACAAAGATGGCACCCATTCAGTCCGATAATCATTGTTCATTTGGCACAAAAGCCAAGAAAGTTTTCAATCTTCCAGGTTTGCTTCCTCTTTATACAGCAAACTGAATATGCATGGTCGTGTTTCTCCTGATGACCCAATTTTGTTTAAGGTTTTTTTTGGGTATTTTTGGGTTTGTTAGGAAGATCTGAAGATATGACAGGGGGTAGAGGGAGAGGGGATGACATGCAGCAGGTGGGCTGCAGGCGGGAGTCGAACCGGCGGCTGTGAGGGCCGACAGCCTCCGTACATGAAGCGTATACGTCCTACCAGCTGAGCTCCAGGGCGCGGCCCCAGCCCACCGTGTTCCCCATGTTACAGATCTTTAAATCACTTTTCTCTGCTGAAGGAAAGTTTTACTGATATCAAACCTCCGTGGATCAAAAACTCCTCATAGTCATAACTGACCTTTTTCACTGCAATATCACAGGTGGCCACTGGGTAAAGTTGCTGGCAGGGCTGAGTGGCAGTGTGCTAGTTTCATACATCTACGGTGATTAGTCGACTAAACCAGTGTTT
>JAJHUR010101784.1:0-24507 GCA_027495735.1 Lutjanus campechanus | reverse complement strand
AAAAAAAAAAAAAAAAAAAAAAGGATGATCAAATGACCACATCAGCTCTTTTTACCCCAGCAGAATATATGTGTCTTTTGAAGCAGTTCAACAGTTACTGTGTAACAAATCAAAAAACAACCTAATATAGGAAAAAAAATTGACAGTGTGAATCCCACTGTTGAAAGAAGCATCAAAGATGTTCGAAAAAGAAAAAAAAATATGGCACAAGAAGCAAAGAAATCATTGCTCTCTCCATAGCAATGTTAGCAAACCACAAATTATGAGCAACATTTTCCTCTTTTTTGTTGTTGGGTAATACTGATCAGCTGATGGCACTGATTGTTACCATGGAAACATGGGTCATAAGCCTGAGTCAGCCTGGGGGGAAAGGTGTCTAATTTTTTTTAACTTTCAGTTAGTCAGTCTTTATTTTTGTGAAACGGTACAACGTGCAACAGACTAATCTATGAGCAAAACTAAGACTAGTCTCACACTACAGACTAAAATATCTTTGTGAAACCGGACCCTGTAGTTCTATGTGGCCAGAATTCTTGAATGTTAACAGCCATACTGACCATCAAAATAAAAAGTGTGTAACCTCTGGCCACAGGTCTGATTAAAGACTACATAAGTAAAAGGAAAAGAACTCTAGGTGTAATATCCATAAGTATGTTTTCATTAGTTTATAATATAGTTTAGAAGCTTAGAAGGGGAGTGGGAAACCACATGTTTGCAATCTGCAAGCTCCCTGTCAGGTACCACTAAATCCTACACACTGGTCCCTTAACTGTAACAAAATCAAGAATTGTGTCTTTAATGTCTCCAACAGCAAGTTGGAGAAATGTTTGGGACAGGCAGATGTGTGCTCCTCCTCTACTTTTAAGTTACACAATACAAAACAAGAAAGCAACAAAGTCTTGCAGAAAATCTGCCTGTAATTCTCTGCAGATGCGCATCGCCACCACTAGATGTTACTCTAGCACAGCCGGGGTTTGACCCTGCTGTCACTCCCTGCTGGCTTCCTTTCTGGCCGCAGCAGAGCAGGGACTTTTCACCCGCAGAGAGCGAGTTTGTCAAGAAGAGGAGGAGAACGAAAGAACACAGAGACACAGGGAATAACAGAAAAAGAAACGTGCAGGAACAGAGTGAGACTCGCTCACCTGAGACAGAAGCTGTTCCTGCTTCAGCTGCAGCTCCTTATGCCTCAGCTGCAGCTCCTCCTGCAATAAAAAACAAAACAAAACACAGATACTTAGATTTGCATATGAGGCCTCAGTGTTATTTTAGCCTCTTCCTTTTATCACTATTTTTATTCTGCTACACTGAGCAGGCTTAATTTCAGAAGCTGGTGGAGATAATACATCACATGTTCGAATTTTTTCAACAAGTTGCAGACAATCTGTGACTTACCATAGCACGCTGCATCCTTGCTTCTACAGCAGCAGACACAACAGCTCGATCCTAGAGACATAAAAAACATTCCTAATACATCGAGGTAACACAAAAGACCCCAACAAACCCAGAATAAACAGGTGTTTGTGAAAAAGGAACTCCATATGAGAAACATTCTTGTAGTCTTCCTTTTATATTCCATTATTATGCTTACAGTATATATACCACAGACAGAGTATATGAGTCACCCGTGTGTTTGTGAGCTTTTATAATCCTTTAAAGAGCAAGTTTGTTAACTACAAGAGGAGACCAACAAGAGAAAAAGAGAAAGAAACAGGCAGAAACAGGTAGCGAGATTCCCTCACCTGAGAGAGAAGCTGTTCCTGCTTCAGCTGCAGCTCCCTCTGCAACAAACACAGATACATATTCGGGTTACACTCCAGAAAAAAGGAACTTGCTTTTGCATATGAGGCCTCAAAGTTATTTTAGCACCTTCCTTTTCTCATTATTTTTATTTTGTAATATTGAGCAGGCGTCATTTTTGGAGATGGTGGAGCTGAAACATCACACCTTAAGATGTTCTTATATTTTTCAGTAGTTTGCAGACAATCTGTGTCTTACCATAACATGCTGCATCTTTGCTTCTACAGCAGCAGACACAACAGCTGGATCCTAGAGAGAGAGAGAGAGAGAGAGAGAGAGAGAGAGAGAAATACTACTGATAAATCAAGGTAACATAAAGACAGCAGATTTTCATGCCGACAACACCCTAATAAGTTTGTGCTTGTCAAAAGAAACTCCATGTGAAAAACATTTTAGTTATTTAAGATTTTGTGCTTTATTGTAAACTTCATTTCATGTTCTGTCATTATGTTTACAGTATATATGCTATACATACAGTATGTGGGCCTAACAACAGCTACGTTAATCAATTCACGTGTTTGTGAGTTTTTAAAATTCTTTAAAGATGGACGAGGGTTCCCACACCCAGTGTTAATTTTGTCAATGAAAATTTTGATGTTAAGTATTCACTGACATCCTTTCATTTCATGGCTAGGTTATAACAACAAAATAAATTATTTAATGACAAAAATTACAGCAAAGTCTTCTTCATTATGCCCTGATTCAGGGTTTAGTTAATTAGAGTTAAATTTAAAAAATTTTCAGACCTTTTTAAGGCCATTATGAATGCAATTTAAGGCCTATTTCACATCCATATTGGAAAAAAGTACATGCACAGTTTGCATTATCCTGTCTAAACAAATCAATTTGTAAGACCGGTTAAGACATTTAAAAGCCTAAAATTCAGATTTTTGGATTTTAGATTTGTGGGAGACATTTGAAGCACTCACAGAAACTCTGTGATGACTTAAGACGAGACAAAATAGCTTCTAAAATACTCCTTCTAAAATATAATTTGTGATTTCTTACAACCCTTAAACAGACACTAAGTCATTTGGTGAAGATTTAACATAATTCAGCATTTATTTTAACTTCATGTGGTGTGAATAAATGTGACGTTTCCCAGATAATGCTGAACTGCCTTAATAACACACTTTACTCAATTATACCTACTGGTCTGTTAAATTGGAATTCTACAGAGTGAAACATGATGCTGACTTTAGCTGAAAACCTCAGACCTTTGTTTTGTCTCAGCCCTGATGACTAAACATGTAGTCCAAGATAAGCTTGCTTCTCACTGGAATTTTTACAGCAGGAGAAATATCTTTCAGCAAAATCCACTAACAGTATCATGAAACTGTCTGAAAAATTATGACTTAAACATTCACTAAAGCACTGACTAAAATTAGACTAAAATTAGAACTGAGTTTTTAAATTTAACCTCCACAGACACACACACACACACACACAAACACACACAACCAGTGAGATGAAGATGATCTGCCGTACCACCACAGGTGTAGGATGTATGGTGTTGAGTTGAGGAGGAGGAAGAGAGGCAGGGATAACAGGCTGACTCGGAGTTTTTGTCGGGGTTTTCGATGGGGCCTTTGCGACAGTCATGCGGGAGATGAAAGAGGTCAACAGAGGAAGGAGGAACCAAATACCTGGAGAGAACAGGAGGAATGGCGCTTTAAGAACAGCGCTTCGGAACAGAGACACAGCCTGCACAAAGCAAACATCACCACAAACCTCCTGAGATCAAAGGCTCTGACATGTCAGACTTGTAATGACTGACATTTACTGTGACTCATTCAGTCCCACTGAGGTGGGGACATGTGAGGAAAGCAGAGGAGTCAAACACAGACATGTTGTTAGGGCAGACCCTCCCACCACTGCTTACCAGTTTCCTGGGGAAAACCTGAATATTACTAATTTAATGTCTTCAGTAAAGTAGATCTAGTAGGTCTTTTATTGTCGTGCCACAAGAAAGGCAAGTGCTACTTTTTAAAAATATACAAAACTCTCTCCGACAGGTAAACATGGACAACAAGACTTCAGTATTTAAAGGATAATTATGGTAGTTTTAAATCTGAGCTTCATTTTTAACATATTTTGGGGTCTAAATGACTAACAGGTACAAAAAGTTCTGGAATTGGTGCAATAGGTTTCCTCAGCCAGCAGCCACAATACAGACTGTAATGTAATCCTTGGGTACGCCACAAAAAATGCTTTTTTTTTGCCACTGACAGGCTCAGATGGTTATTTTAAAAAACCCACTAACGTCTGGCTTTTGTCTTGAGTGGTAAAATCGACAGTCAGTCCCGAGGCAAATGACTCTGCTGTCACATGACACCCCTCCATCTGTAACCTTTACTCCTTTTTCATACATGTGTGCTGCTCGGCTGGAAGTTATGTATTTATTGACTTGAGCGTCTGGACAGTGGATAAACCTTTTCTTACTATAAATCCTTCACAATAAAAGTCCCCCATTATCTTGTTATCTAAAAGCTTTTATTATGAAGCAACACATGACTCCTATCAGCTAAGAGTGAAAGTGAAACAGTAAAATAATGCAGATCCCTGAAAGTACAAACAGCGACGCAGGAGGGAGACTAAACTTCAAACCACAGAGATTCAGTTAGAAACTACAAAACTGAGAGTTGAACACACAGACAGGTTTAAAACACCTTTGTCTCTGTTCTCTCGCACGGGTATGTGTTGAGTCTTGGCTTTACAGCGCACATCAGAAAAAGCAGAAAGGCAGACTCTTCTACTGGCAATGGGAGAAAGGTAAATGATCTAATTTTAGTGGATTTATATGCATTTATGCACGAAAAACCTGCATATATACGCTGAATTTCTCGCAGCATTATGACTGAAACCGTTATATCTTCAGAGCCACAAGACTCTTTTTAGCAAAAACAGTAACACAGGAGCTGCTGGTCTACCACCTCTTTGATTGGTTGGTTTGCTTGTGTTATTGTGTGACTTTGGTGTTTAGTTTGAATCCTAACTAACATAGCAAACTAACAGTTTGAGGCAGCAGTAGACAAGTAAATCCTGTGTTTTGTGAAGTAAAACTACTGTTTTCTGTCACAGGCCTTTAAAAAGATCCGTATGACAGCTTCAGTTCCTGGTCAGAAATGGTACAGCATAACTAAACAACTCAGAGGTCCAAGGGGGTGATGAGGAGTCTCCAAGTTGTGAGTGAAAAATGTGCTAGATGACATGCAAAATGTCACTTACATAAAAGTAAGATGAGGAGCAGGAGCAACAGTCCACAGGCCTTCTTGATGTGGCTGCTGTATGAAGTATTAGCTGCAGGGAGGAGAAGAGAAGTTGATCTGGAGGGGATTTTGATAATCTTGAGCTAAATCACATGCAGCGATTGTGAAAACACAAACCTACTGACATGTGAAAGCAGCAAACATGAGGAAACATGGACACATGGGGCACAAATCCTATTAACAAAGCTAGAAAAACAAGCTCATGCATGAACATGCTGATGATCACATATGTGGGAAATATATATAAATTAAAACTTCAACATGCACACCAACACCATACCTAAAGATGCCAGATGCTTTATTTTTGACCGTGCTGCAATGGCCATCAATGAGAGTGAGTCTGCACAAAACACATGATACAATGAGGTTATTACGAAGGCATGCAGAGACACACACGTGCAAACAAACACACAGTCCACACTCACCCATCAGACCAAAGAAGGCACTGCTGATTCTGCTTCTGTATCCAGCGCTGGGAGCCCCGCTGTTACTGTGGATCCTACAGGTGCTGCCGGCAGCGGTGGCAGCGGTGGCTGTGGGCTTCTTGTGAGGGCCCTCAGAGGACGAGTACCCTGAGCTGTCCACGCCGCTCTGACTCAGCTCCTTGTGGTTGGGTCTGTGGTGTAATCCAGGTCTGCTGGAGCTGCTGAGCCCAGTGTGGGGGCACTTCACTGAAGATACCGAGGGACAGCGAGTGGGCGTCTGACTCCGGCTTGATGGGACCAGGGCGGGCCGAGGGGTGGCCACGGCGGGAACGTAAGGTGCCGTCCTCATGGTCGGCTGGGTCTGAGTGCTCAGAGGAGAAGGACCCAGGCCTGAAGGGCGGAGGAGAGATGAGAAGGGATTAAATAGAGGTAGCCAGCAGTGATTTACTTCAATAATAAAATGATAAATAAATAAAATATCTTGTTTTTTTATGCCAAAAGTTGCAAGACTACTTTCCCAAAACAGGGTTTCTGTATCTTGTGAGAAGTTAAATTTAAAGACCTGTTCAAGACAACAGACAAAATGACTGCAGTTTAGTACTGGCAAAATAAAGTACATGCACAGTTTGCATCAGTGGTTATTGGTTCAATGTTGGTTCTGTTTTTGAGTTGTTAAAGCATGATCGATACATTTTTGCCCAAAAACACATTTAAAAGCGAGAATGAAGTTAATGTAACTTTAGAAATATAATTCTATTTTTTTTATTAAATTATGTAAACAGATAGTTTAATTGAGATCAGAATATCTTCAAGATTGAATACATTTTAAGACCTGTTAAAATCGTAATGAAGAAATTCTAAGGCATTTTAAGGCCTAAAATAGAATTTCTAATGATTCTGAAGGACCCACAGAAACCTTGCAAAGAAGTCGTAGCAAGGTTTGTCGTAGGCAACTGGACTTGATAGAGTTCTTGAAGACGTTTCGCCTCTCATCCAAGAAGCTTCTTCAGTTCTGACTGACTGGTTTGGGAGTTCAGGTATTAAACCTCTTTGTGGTCGTTAACACGTAGAGGGGCAAGTGGCTCATGTGCCCACCCTTCCATTGTGTGGACCTTGGGGGTCACCTGGGGGGAGGTGTGAATGAGAGTCGTTAAGGTCCCCGCCATCATGTGACTTGTTGGAGTCACGTGATTTCAGGTGGGTATCCAACTGCCTGGGGAGTGATCTTAAGACTGCATTGTATGTGGCAGACAAAGAAAATCACTCCCCATATTCATTTCCTGTTATTTTATGCATGGCTGAGTGTTTCTCAGTCAGGCCATTTTTGACCCATGTTGTGCATCAAAGGATTAAAAATCCCTCTTTAGTTAATCTGGTAGCAAGTTGGCTGGTTTATTATAAGGGATCATGAGCTTAAGAGTTTTGAAACCACTTCTTTAATTTAGAAAAATGCCAGAAAATAATAAAATACACAAATCACAATTTTGTCAGTCTCATTTTGACATATTCACTTTGTTTGTTTTGTCCACCCAACAATCCAATACTCAAAATTATTTAATTTGCACTGGTATAAAACAGCAATAAGCAGCAACAAAACATTTGAAATGCTGGAGCCAGTGACTGTTTAGCATTTTTGCTTGATAAATGATGTAAATGATTCTAAATTCTTTTGTTGTTTCAGCACTGCTCTGAAATTTTCCTGAAACAAATATCCCCAATCCTGTTTCATTCATGCTTCACTTCTTTATTAACAGGACAAAATGTCTTTTTAAAATTCTGAGCTGATAGAAAGTTTTATTGTTTTTACCATCATACTGGCCTGGAGTGACGGGCGACTCGGCGCTGGCAGAACTGGCATTGCTATTGGCTCGAGTTGGGGTGCGAGAGCGGGCTTTGCGGACCCCCGACTTCTTCTTGAAAACCCTGACAATAATAAACAAGACAAGACACACACACACATACAGTACACAGACACATAGACACAAGGGGGAGAAGTATTACAGGACAAAAGAGAAAGATTGCTTAACATTTCGATTTGCAAATCACAGCTGGTGACTAGAATCCAAGCTACAGAAACATGAGCACACACACACACACACATACAGAGTTAGAGTTACATACTTGACAGGGTTTTCACGGTAGGAGATGTTCGTCACGCTACTCGAATCAGACTCTTCATCTGAATTATAGTAGCCGCCGGACACCAGGCGAGAACTCCTACGAGACATGACTGAAAGACACACAGAGAGAAAAACAATAAGACACGATTGCAGGAAGGCGGTCAGTACAGTGCCATATACACATCATGATTTCAATTTTACAGAGAGAAGAAACGCTGCTGCATTGTGTTTACAATGCAATAGCACATTGCATTCATATCTATAACATTACATATTGAGCAAAATATCTTTTCCCATCAATTACTGACTAAATTTATCACACAGAATCAATATTTCCTCAAAAAATAACTGCACGCAACAGCTCGCATAATTTATTTTTTCTGTGAAAATTAATATTAAGGCAAAAATGATCACTAATCAGATCACATATCGCAATCTCGATGTAGGTTAAAATAATATCAATATGACTTTTTTTTTTTTACCATAATGTGCTGCCTTACTTTCTATACTAATGTCAGTGGGGGGTTTTCTGCATGCGTTAGCTTACAAGTTGCCAAAAACATCATTACTGACTAGAAATACATACTTTACATAAGCAAAATAATGATCAATACACACCCACAAACACACACATACTTAAATACATAAATCTTAAAAATTACAGATCCCCCTCCCCAGAACCGGTTAGGAGATGGTAAGCATAATAACATATTTCATAAAAGTGTAATAATTTTGTTGACATGAGCAAAGATGCTGTTTGTTTCTTGTGAATACAAAGCAAGAAACCCCGAATGAAGCCATTCAACTGGTCTTACATATTACAAAGAGTAGCAGTAGCAACAGATAATAGTTAGCATGTTAATTAAAAGTAGCAGTGGCAGGCAGTGTTGTTACATTAGCAGTGGTGGGTAATTATATTCTAGTATTAGCAGGAGTGCTGACTGATAAATCTCATATCCCAGGAAGAACCCTGGATACATGTACCATGCAATCACACCATTTGTCCAGTCAGGTGAAACTGAACTGTCAGCTACCCTCAGATTAATTGGTGTCAATTTAGTGGTGTTGTGAGGTAGCTAGAATGATGGCTGAGGAAGGAGAATAGAGTCCTGAAAATGAGGTTGATGAAGATCTTGTGCAGAAAAAGAAAAGCACCCCTGCTACACAGGTACTGTGCAAAACATGCTGAACAATTATGGCAAATTCCAGGGGAACAAACTAATACGCACACTTAAATATTTATTTATCACGAGTCATATCATCATTGCAATATTGAACAATCGCACATTGCAGATTTTCCTCATATTGTGCAATAGTAAATAATAACAGTACATGGTACAGTAGTAGTGGTAGATGCACTAGCTAGTATTGCTACTAATGCATCAGTCGCAAACAGAAAAATTAGAAGCAGTAGCAGCTGCAGTAACAGGAGTAGTGGTTAGCGTATTTCAAGTTTCAATAGATCTAGTTCAAGAATTCTAATATTTACCAGTAGTCACAGCAGCAGTTGTAGTTACAGTCATATATTAGTTTAAGTAGCAGTGATAATAGCAGATGAAGCAGTAGGAGTTTTAATAGCATTAGTTAAAAGTTATTACCAGTACAGTAAAAGATGCAGTAGCAGTGGTATTGTAGCAGCTGATGTAGTAGTGGTAGCTGTAAATATTAGCAGAAAGTCTCTGACAGATGCTCTCTTGGTTAATCTCAACAGTCTGTAATCCAACTAATCTACAGGAGCTGACCTGCTGCTCCAACACTCACTGAGACTCGCCGAGCAGGAAGAAAACACCAAATCACATAAACAAATGGATTTAAAAATACAAACTTAAAGAGCAAAGACTAAAACCCTTTTTACTATTCTACAGCGCAGACACAATCAGAGTTTGAAACAATGCTGCAGACTGACAGCACCACAAACTAATACAGCATACCTTAACTGAGCCACCATACTTAAAACGAAGAAAAATCTTGAGAAAGTATTACTGCTCAGCAGCAGGTGACGTGGATGTTGAGAGCAGAGATCTGAATTCAGCTGCACTACGCTGTGGTCATGTTTGTTAGAAAGTATCCGGTTTAACTTTGCCATCACAGTCATTATGTAACAGGCATCTTAAGATAAGCCGTCTGATTGGTCACTGTGTTCGTACAGTGCAGATGATTAGCATAAACCACAGCTCATGAGCTTTACTGCATGCTGCACCAACTCCTGTTGCAGGCAAACTTAAAGGTTAAGTTGAAAAAAATAGCAAAGGCAAAGATTTATCAGCCTATTACATCATTTTCCAAAATAACTATCAAATATTACTGATGTTACTATTATTGCTGTAAGATGCAGAATTCTTATAAAGCCACCTCAGATTAACATATGGTTTCTGTCATCTGTCAGTGCTTTACTAACATTCACATTCTTTTCTACGACATCTTTTTCTGATTAATATGTTGCACATTTCAAATTTTCTTATGCTTCATACTGTGAACCAATGCACATTCCTGCACAAAACTGTAAAATACTTTAATTTAAATAATGTATTGAATAATGTATATTTCATATGCAGATTACTGTCTGATTGACATTTGTATATTTTATTTTAGGGGTGTAAATCACAAGTTTCATCACAATATGATATTATATCAATTCTCTGGACAGCAATACTTTAAGTAAGGGTGCACTGGGGTATATTTCACAATAATGATCTGCAGACTTTCACATTATCACACTTATTACATGGTTACTTTCCCAAATAAATCAAAAAATTGACACAAAATGTTGATTTTAGAAGGGATTTGTTGATTTAAAATGAATTTTTCTTACTCCTCATTTGAAACAGTGCTGCAATGCTGCAATGCTGCAACAATGCTGCAAACAATGCTCCTCAATTTTTCTTACTACTCTTAAGATCTTTCATACCAACTGCCATCAGACTCTATAATTCTTATACTAATAGATGAGACTACTACAGACAAATGAATTTCCCCTTGGGGATTAATAAAGTATTTCTATTCTATTCTATTCTATTCCTCCAGAGTCTATGATTAGAACTGTGACCATAGCAACGGCCTGGTGTTCATAGCAACGGTCTGTTATGCATAGCAACGGTCTGCGATACATTAAAAAACAGGCTTCAGAATACTGAAACTGACCAATCAGAGCACTTAACAAAGCCTTTTTAAAGGGGATTTTGTCAATTTAAAATTAATTTTCTTACTCCTCCACAGTCTATGATTAGAACTGTGTCAATAGCAACAGCCTGGTGATCATAGCAACAGTCTGTTATGCATAGCAACAGTCTGCTAGAAATAAATAACAGACTTCAGAATACTGAAACTGACCAATTAGAGTACTTAACAAAGCCATGTAATAACTGCCAATATCACAAAGTCTGCCATGAAACAATTTCAGTTTTCAGATTCAATTCAGGGGCCTAAATCGATATCAAATGATATCATGTCCATTTAACACACTTGGTTACATTTATGGCAGCTAACAAAAAGCAACTAAATTATGATGTAACAATTTTATGATTGAACTCCTCCAGACATTTTTGACACAGACATGCCATGTGATTTTCAAAATAAAGGTGTATCTAAAAGATGACGATATACTAGATCAATATCTTCACTTTGCAATGATAATATTGGATAGTTGAACACTGAATCGATATATAGATCCTGCTCAATGTATCGTTACACCCCTAGTGTATTTATTACATGAATATAAAGTAATGAAACAGAAATTTTTGCAAGTTTCCCCTCATCGAGGGCCCCCTCAGGGAGCATTACGTGACTGGGCTTCACCACAGGTGCTTTCCCCCCGCGTGCATTCGATTTCTGTCCCGATCACTAGCAACCACAGCTGTCACTGTTTGACTCGACTACACACGGCAACCTGAGGAACACCAAGTTTCAATGCTGCATCTCGTTGACTTGTTTATGGCAGTTTGTCATAAACTTCGAGGACACTGTCTTTTTCATTGAAAGAAATTTACTTCCTTTTTTTGGTTCATGACTTCAAGCGGCAGCCTCATGTAACCAGCTGGATGCACACAGGTTACATCGAGGAAAAGTACAGTATCGTGGGGTAAAGTTAAAAAAATAAAACAACCACAATTTTTTCTCATATGTTGTCATATGTGAAAAGATTTAAAACTAACACTGTAAGCAGACTACTTAATTTGAACAGCATTTCTAAAATAATTATTCTATTCCAAGCTTTTTGATCTATATACGTAGTGATCACTATGAGAAGTTTTCACTGTACTTATGTTTATTGTTATGCATCAAAATCACAAAGGCTAAATCCTTTGTATGTGTAAACAGTCTTGCCAATAAATCTGATTCTGAACAGGTACTTGCATGTACTCTTAACATAGAAAAAACGACATATTGCACAATGTTGGAATATCTGCATTTAACTTCATTTCTTACAGAATATAACAAGTTCAAGAGTGCTGTAAGACTCATTCTTTCATTCGACTCCAAGCAAACTGTCTTTCCTGCTAAACATCATTCATGTTACATTTTTAACATCTTGGATTTTCTGGCTCACTTCTGCTGCATTTATGCAACTTAAGTTGCAAAACAACGTGGCTAGTACAAGTGAGATGTTAGAAAGTAACCTGATTTTGAAAGTTATAAACGTCTGTCCACTCCACTAGACCACAGCTCTGTGACCACTGCCTCTGTTCGAGTCTGCCTCTATTCGACTCCACATCATCACAGAAATCCACCGACCTTTAGAATCTGCTTTGCAATCCAGTCTTGTATCTTTACAGTATGTCCTGCATCCTACTGAGCCTCCTCTCCATTAAGAGACTTGCGGTCTCAGAAGAACGAACCTGGTTACAGTGCGAATTAGCCTCCTGATATCATTAGCCGGGGGACAGGACTACAGCAGAGCAGAGCAGTAACTAAATAATGTCATAGAAAAGAGCGCCAAGAGATGACAGAAAGGGAAGCTGTGGCTGTTTGTACTCAACAGGCAGACAGGAAGTCAGCGTGAAAGCAACACACGCACACAGAAACCTCTCCTCCCAAAAAGGGCGTTAAATTTAGCTAAATTTGATTATCTTGATCGACTATTACACTCAGATGTTTTTCCACTAAAGCCTTTCTGTCAGTCCACCTTCTCAGCGTTACTAAATTGACTGTCCACATCTTTTTCTTTAATTTCAACTTCCTCCACTGGTTCTGTGCCTCCAACTGGAGGATTTTTAGTCTCACTTAAAATTAGAGCTGACAGTTATCACCGAGCTGCGTCGATGCGGTAAACAGGCAATAATAGCAACATCACTTTGGCTACGCCTAACGGCAGTCGTGAACAGAGCAGACAGGCCTTCTCTGTTTGTTTACTGTTCATAAGGAAAACACACCGTCATACTGGAAGAGATTTCCCTGCAGCAGCTGCAAACAATCCATAAGTTAGGTCTCATTTTTCAAAACACAAGTTTCACTAGGGCTGTCACAATCAGGAAACTTTAGTTGATGATTAACCGTCATACAAATAATTGTGATTAACGATTTAATTGTCTTTATCGGTTCATTTTATGCTTCTACTATAGTTTAAGCATACACATTTCTGTTTGACTTTAGGCTCTGTAAACAGAAACTGCCTAGGACAGATATTACGTAAATACTTAATTACTACTTAATACTTCAACATACAAAGAAACTACTGATAATGACAGGTACTGATAACCAAAACAGGCCACATCTCTGTCATACATTAACACATACCACAAAGTTTAAACATACAGAAAATTGGCAAAGGAAAATGCAAAGTAATGCAGACGTGCAATGATTAGTTGTCAACTATTTAATTAATCACCAGCTATTTAGAGAAGTCAGAATTCTCTGATTCCAGCTTCTTAAATTTAAATTTGGTTTCTTTACTCCTTTATGACAGTAAATTAAATATCTTTGGGTTGCGGGCAAAACAAGACGTTTGAGGACGTCATCTTGGGCTTTAAGAAACAGTGACCGATATTTTTCACATTTTATAGACCAAACAACTAACCAACGAATTGAGAAAACAATCAGCAAACTTATCAACAATGGAAATAATCATTAGTTGCAGCCCTAAAGTAATGTGTGCTTCCATCTACTACTATTATGCAGATGTTTATATAACAGCTGGTGGCGCCAGTTCTCCACTCAGGTGCTATTAAACCATAGCAGAGGAAGGGGGCACAACGGCATGATTAAAAGATCGCCAGTTAAACCTCAAAACTGTGGAAAATGACATGAAAATAGTGATGGAAACAAAGCATTTCTCTGAGTTTCATCCAGCTGTGACAGGCCTAAGTTTAAATTGAACAGACAAAAATACTGTATTGGACATTGTAATGACAGCATGAATTATCAGCCACCTCTCAGCTGTGAATGTGTGTGTTTACTGTACCTCTCCCTCTCGTGTCTACCCAGCCACCAAGCTGTTTATGTAAATGAGTCTCTTGCATTTTCATTTTGCATAGTAGCCTATCATGCTCATATCCTCCTGTGAGATTTATCAACAGGGCATGGCAGAATTATCATAGATTTCTTTATCGCAGACATCAGCAGCAGCCAATATGAAAGGCCACTGATAACAGATTTAACTCTTTATTTTCCTCAGAATGTTTTATTAAAAAGAGGATATGGCTACTGAAGTGTGGAGGGTGAGATATTTAACACTGCTATCAGACAGCAGTGTATTTTTTCATGCTTTGAACCCAATTTGCAAATCCTATTACACAAAACAAACAAACAGCAACAAGGGTCACAAATATTTTGACTCCACAGCAACAACAGCCCGTATCTGTATTGAACAAACAAATGCCTCTCTGTCACACAGCGTTTCTTTCTTCACAGCACGTTGACAGGCTTTAGCTAAGAGCGCAGAGAAAGGAGCAGTTTGTACAGTAATTCCCTCAAATCCTCCCTTCCACTTTAAATGGCGGCTCAGCGCAGCCTAGCTCAGCACTTTTCCCCTCGCGAACACGCCAACCCCCTCCTTATTGAAGCAGAGGGCACCCCTGCACAAAGCTGTCTCCTCTGTTTCTTTTTTCCCCCTTCTTCCTCCTCTCATTTCACCTCCTCATCCTTGACCATCCTTCTCCTGCTAAAACACTGCAGACATGTTTGATCCCATCCGGCATTCCTCCGTAGCCTGCAGTAACTTACTCTCTTTGTCTCTTGCCATTTGTCCTATTCCCTTGACAATTGCTTATTCATACTCTTGACCAGGGAGACCTTTTTTTGTCCTGGATTGGATCGGAAAGTCTGGGTTGTACCAACAAAGACGAATTTCATCTGAGATTAGTTCCAATCAGAGTCTAGCAAAGCTAGGTTTAAAATAAGTAAATCAAGATTTAACATTAAGCAGAGCTGTTACACAACTAAAAACTAGTAAATCCATGTTTATTGATGTACACTGAAATTAAATGGAGTTTAATCAACATGGAGATGCTTACTTACCCAAATTAAAATGAATAAATAAAAACTAAATTTGAGCGTTGTCGGTACCTAGTAAATATGAAAGAGGGGGCTAACTTTCCACTCTCTGTAAAGCTACATTGTTTGCTAGCTAGCTAAAAAGCCAACAAAACGTTACATTGTTTTCTAGCAAGCTCAGTTATAATAGCTAGTTAGCTTACTAATGATAGCTCGGCAGAAAAGCTCTAGCCTAATTTCTCCTCCTTTGCGAAAAACTTGGGCTTAAACTTAGACTTCATTCTCCCCCAAAGGGAAAATCATTTCCACAGTAATGTACACACTGGTCAGCAAACAAACAGAAAAATGCAACGCAGCACATAATAAGCCCTATACCTGTGGCAAAAGGTTAGTAGGGTCAGATGGTGGTTGAGTGGGTGCGTGATGTCCTGTGCTATTGTGGTTGCAGTGCGTGCTATGGCCTTATTGTTTAGTCCTGTGAGGTTGGGTGTGGGGACAACTATTATTCTGGCAGCAGTATTGGTTATGTGTATGAGTTCCGGTTGGTAACAGATAACATGTTAAAGAAGCAGGTGGAGCAGTACAGCGGGATGGGCTGAATAATGCTCTGGTACAATAGGTGGGGGAGGGCAACATATAGTCCTTTAAGCGTACGGATGGCTGAAAGTCTTTAGTGGCTTCTTTTTTGAATGTCATTATTGAGCTGGTTGAAGCTGAGTTTATTGTCCAGTGTGACTCCAAGGTATCTGAAACCGTCCACAATTTCCACAGCTTGTGGGCTGAATTAATTGAGCAACATGGCCGAAAAAAATAGAAGATTTAGAAACGGACAACAGCACAGGAAGGAAGAAAAGAGACTGTCTGGCAGCAAATGGCAGACTGATCATGGTGTGAGAGAAAGAAGAGACACATCATAAAACTCAGTGGGGTAGCGTCTGTCTTTTAAATTTCCTCTTAACTTCATTATTTTGCTCAATCCATCTTAGGAAGGGAAGAAACAAATTAAATTTATTCTTGTTTGAGAGTACAAACTAAACTTAAGTTTAAAGAGGTGTTTAATCTAGTTTTACAGTTTAGTGCAACATAATATAAAGTTTCAAAATTACTCCTCATTGATGAGTCCCAGCCTTCGTTTCCTTGAGGTGTGATTCCTCCATGTGCATGTGAGTGGTCTGTAAGGCTAGTTAAAGAAGAACAGGAAAATCCCCTGACAGATAGAGGGAAACCTGTTTCAGTCCAAGTGGGAATCATGTGTGTGCAGACGGACACAAAAGGTGCTGTTCATCCAGAGTCGGGAGCACAGACTGCTAAAACTGTACTTAATTCATGTGACGTTACAGCCACATTTGCCGTGATTCTCTTGGGAGAACTAACCAGTCTTAATCATGAAGTAGAGAAGCATGTCACAGTTCACCCTAAAATCAAAAATACATATTTTTCCTCCTACCTGGAGTGAGATTTATCCATCTAGATCTAGAGTTTTGGAAATATCAGCTGTGGAGATGACGGCCTTCTCTCGAATATCATTATTTATTTATTTATTGCACAATAAAACTGAGCAGCAGAAACATAGTAACTAAAGAAAAAAAGAAGCAGGCAACAGCAATGTTTACTCAATATAATACCCTGCTGTGGGCTTTTTGTAGAAACCGTTTTATGTCTATTAAACTACATCCACCAACAGTACCATCACGCAGAGGACGCCATTAACGTTTGCGTCCTGCAGTGTCACGGTTAAGAGCCTCTCTTCCAGCAGATGCATGTTTCCTTCTGCACGGTGATGCAGCTGATGGACAGTAGAAAGAAAATAATTCTACTTGGTACCACTGCTTTCTTTCTGCGGTAAAAAATATACAGAACTACTTTATTTTTACGAGAAAGAAAATAGTTTCTACATGAAACTGCTCACAACAAGGTCTGCGGATTAGCTTGAGTAACCGGAATTTCTGGAAAGCAACATCGCTGTTGAGTTTTTCAAATGTTTTTTTTTTTTTTTTTGTCACTTTGAACACCACAAGCCAAGTGCCATCTGGTTTCATTAGACCGGAGAGATGACAGACGTCTCCACTGGCGATAAACGTAGCAACTCACACCAAAACAATCTAGATGGATAGCCTAAATAGCATTACACGTAAGGAGGAAAAATATGTCTTTTTTGATTTGGGGATGAACTGAATCTTTAAGATGAATTTGTCCAAATGAAACTTGGCGTGCCAACCAGGTATCAGTGCTGTGCCAACAGGAAGTGACTTAGAAGTAAAACTCGAGAGCGAAACTGTCTCCTGAACACCAGCGAGCTGCCTCAGTCATCCCTTTGGTATCTCACATCCCCTAACAGGATGTACAGGTAGTGAATTATTGTATAAACAAATGCAAGTCAAGTTCTTCTGGCTGTATTGAGCACTGCTTATTGCACTTTGATGACTCAACATTCCTAATAAGTATGTTGTGAGCCCAGTAAGCCACAGCAAGCAAGCATCTATACTGGATGTAAATCTGAGGGAGCAGAGATCTGGACGCAGTGGTGGTGTTTGCTCAGGGCAGGGCAGGGCAGGGTGGGGCACTGTAACTGGTCCAGTATCCTGACCGCTGACACTGACAGGGTATGGACAAAGAAGGAAAAATGACAAGAGCTCTGAGGTAAAGAGGGGGGAAAAAAGAGAGAAATAGCTAGAGCAAAACGGGACAAAGGTGCTGGGAGGGTGGAGAGAAATATGGGCAGCGCAACAAAGATGAAAGGATGAATGGTGGTGGACAAAGGGATAAAATGACAGAGGGGAGAAAAGGTGAAACAGGGGGGAATGTGTGAGAGAAATTTTAGCCTGAATTCACAAGAGGGAAAATGTGTAAAACACTCTTGTGGGTTTAAAAGCCAGCAAGTGAGTTAAGAGTTTTCTCAATGAGTGGAAAAAATGCAGTAAAAAAGGGAGAGAAAAAGCACATGAGGAAAGAAAAAAAAAAGTAAATACAGTGGGAAGGAGCAGGCAGCAAGAGGAATGCAGAGAAGTAGTCCTCATCAGTCCAAACCAGACTGGCAAACGGTTGTGGCTAACTTTAGGACAGTGCCAGTGAAATATGACTCAGACATACAGAGTAGATGAGTCATCTGCGTGCACTGGCTTTAGACAAATTACCCCGAGCTCTTCCTAAAGGAGAAGGGGAAAGCACGAACTACAGTCATTTAGCTGAGCAGCTACCTAATAAGGTCCATTTAAATCAATGTGAACCAGATGCTTTCGTCGCATTCTCTCCGACTCTCCTCCATATGGTGAATACAGACGGGCTGGTGAGCACGAACGAGCCTGAGATCCGGTGGAAAGAAGTTCCACAGCTGCCGAGCTTTTGTTGTCTGAGCTCTTCAGCTGCCTGAGGATCCCTGCCCGAAAATCTCAGGCAGGCAACATGCCCTCTGTCCCTCCTCAAAACCCATTTTTAACCATTTGTTACTGCAATGTCCTTGTTTTAGTGATACAAGTGGGTTAATAAATAAATATAGCCAGAGAGATATACTGTTTGTTTGGCTTATCACAGCTCTAGCAGTTGTTGTTTTTGTCATTACAATAACAGCATGGTTCAGTGGAAAAACAATAAACACTGCTGCAACATTACCACAAACAGAAAGAGTCTGCAAAGAGGGAGGGGGGATCGATATAATATGGTATCATGATAGTCTTTTGTAGCAATATTGTATCGATACATGGACGCCAAGTATCAATTTTTCTTACATACATTATTAGTATTATAAATGTAAATTAATGTTTCTGGTGAGGTCAGCAGAGGTCACAGTGATTTGCAAAACTCTTGCGAGACATTTATGCATTGTTTGTTCATTGTCTACCTTGTGCAAATAATTCTGGGATAATTATGTTTTATGGTGGAATAACACTGTGGGTAAAGTTTGGGTAGGTTCAGCGATAGAAAACAGCTGGTTAGGGTTAGGGAAATATTGTTTAAGTTAAAACAATCACTCTCCTGAGATCTTTCGCGGGTCTGGGGTTCCTTTCTAGACATGAACAAGCTAGATTAGATTAATCAGGTGTAGTTTTGCAATAATAATGCGTATCACAAAATGTTTAATATCCCAGTAATATATCCCAGTATCACGACTAAAGTATCGTGATAATATCGTGCAGTGGGGTTTCTGGTGATTGCCACCCCTAGTTTTAAGCTAACTTCGGTACGATAAATCAAATGGTAACATTTATATTTAATATTGTACAT
This sequence comes from Lutjanus campechanus, assembly GCA_027495735.1. Taxonomy (NCBI): domain Eukaryota; kingdom Metazoa; phylum Chordata; class Actinopteri; order Lutjaniformes; family Lutjanidae; genus Lutjanus; species Lutjanus campechanus. Next base: position 5,247 of record JAJHUR010101784.1, on the reverse strand, counting down.
GACCCATTACAAACAAATTCAATAAATTAAATTAAAATATTCAGCCCACTAACCCCACAGACCAATCAGATGCATCTGGTTTAGACCCAAATTTAATTTTGCCAATTTTAACTTTCCATAAAGTCGCTGGAATTTTAAAACAAAACACTCAACCACTTCCTCAGTTTAGTTAATTTACTTCTCACTATCAAAGAAACCCCACCTAAATGACCCCCGGTGGTCCCTAGATGACCTTTAGGATCCCCTGACCCACACGGCAGCTATATACACATGAGAATGGAGCAGGCCTCTGTTTATTTTACCCTATTTTAAGAAGTTATAACAATTAAGAAATGTTACACCCTTGTTGGTTACATGACAGTTGCATAATACAGTGTGTAATCCTATGACACGCACTACTGACACAACATGCTCTTGTTTCACTCTCGACAGACATAACAAGCTTCGTGAAGTAAAACTACCGTGCCCAGTGGAAACATCAAGGTGAAATTTACATTAAACAAATAAAACATCTAACAGTAGTAGAAGCGTGCAGATCTATTATTTAAGTAAAAGTAGCAGTGCTACAGTGTAGAAATACTCTGTTACAAGTTAAAGTCCTGCATTTAAAACTTTACTTAAGTAAAAAAAAAAGAAAAGGTATTAGCATTAGAATACACTTTATTAGACATACTCCTTAATAATCTATGTTATACAATTAGATTAGCCTATAAAAACTGATGCATTACCATGTAAGCCTCGCTAATGTTGCAGCTTTAAATGTGGGCCTAATTTGAACTACTTTATATACTTCCAGGTGGCTTAAAGGGACAGTTCACTGGAAATACAAAAGTAAATATTTTTCCTAGTACCCATGTAAGTTGTTTTTGGTGTGAATTGCTGATTTTCAGAGATGTCCGATTTCTTTCAAATATTATGGGACTAGATGGCACCCAGCGTGTGGTGTTCAAAGCGCCAAGAAAATACATTTGAAAAACTAAACAGCAATGTCTCTTTACAGAAATCATGACTCAGCTACCTTGTTTTGAGCAGTGTCATGTAGGAACTACTTTTCATTTTCCTTTAAAGAGAGCAGTTCCTAACTTAGATGGATGAATAGCAATACAGGCCAGGGGGGAAATGTGTATTTTGGGATGAAAATGTCCCTTTAATCCATGAAAAGACATCATAACTTATGACTTCATTAACCTAAACTTCCATTTTGTATTAATAACCCCACTCTAAAAAGTAACGTGTAACAAAAGCTTTCGAAATAGTGAAAAAGTAGTACAATAAAATACAATATTTGCCTTCAAAATGAGATGGAGTAGATGTATATACGTACCTCCAAACTGTACGTATCTTAGTACAGTATAGCCCTTTAAAGTTAACGTTATCTTAGTAGCCAATAACTTTTGACTAACCCAGTCTACACAGTTGCCAGTTGCATAAATTACTACCTGAAGCAATTTAACACATTCTTAGCAACCTACTAATGTAACGTACGTTAATATAACGTTACAGTATAGCAGTGTTTTAAATGTAAGCTAATTGGGAAATGTAAGTTAGCTGGTATCTTCAGCTACATCAACGGGTAAACGGTAGTTCATCAGCTCAGCAGGCAATGATCAACTAACAAAAGCATCCCAAAGCAGCTCGCATTCAAACGGAACAGCAGCACATGACAACTAAATGTATTATTAGCGAAGTTAAGAAGCGAAGACAACATTAGAGCAGAGTTTGTCCACTGTTTTCACTCCGTGTCCTCAACTTACCTCGTTATTGTTGTGAGCTCTTGTCTATCGCAGTTGAACAAAAACACCACGCCAACCAACAGCCAGACGAGTAACTGTCAAAATTCTGTGTCAGGAAACGATAATCCGCGTCTTCGGCTCTCACGACCACCGAGCTCCGGTTAAAGAAACATCTCCACTCTTGCTCAACACTGATAAAGTCCACACACACAAAAAAACAAACAGCAACTCAATTAGTGATGACCTCCACAAGTTAAAAGTATGGAGCTGGGTGGCATGACTGTGGGCTGAGGCAGAGAGACAGACTGACGCTTGTTGTGACAGCTCGGAGGTTTCACCGCTACAAATGTTGACAGTAGCGGAGGTGGAGTCAAGCGGTCGTGACTAGAAGGAAACCCTTGATTTGCAAAACTCTCGCGAGATTTGTATGCGTTGTTTCTTCGTTGTGCACCTTGTGCAAATAATTATGTACTAATTATGTTTTATTGTGGGATAACAATGTGAAAAAAGTTTGGGTAGGTTCGGGGACAGAAAACAGCTGGTTAGGGTCAGGCAGATATCATGGTTTGAGTCAAAACGACCACCCTCGCGAGATCTTTCGCGGGTCTGGGGATCCCTTCTAGATAGGACCAAGTCAAGCTAGCGAGAAAAAAGATAAAGACTTCCGGTTATGTGCTACAAAATAAAGTTCTTCATCACAATACCGAGCATTGATGCATAATTAATAATTAACAGTATAGCCATGATTTCAAACGATGGACATATTAAATATTAATTTGTTGCATTGGTTTGTCCTCTTCTCCTTCTTCTTTTTATTATTATCATTATTATTATTATTATTATTATTATTATTATTATTATTATTATTATCATTATTATTATTATTACTACTAGTACTACTACTACTACTACTACTACTACAATTAATACTAGCTACTACACATCACCTGAGCACACAAACTGTACAGCTCTTTCATTTAAATGGCGGTCAAACGTTTTCCTCTATTGTTTCTTAAATTTTTTATTTATTTTTTATTCACAGTTATCTATTTTTCTGTTTATACTTCTTAACTTGTAGTACTTGCTTTTATATTCGTTTATATTTTCTCATATTATTATTATTATTATTATTATCATAATTATCATTATCATCATTATCACCAAAAGGCAAAGGAATGAGCTCTTACGTTGCTGACTTATGTATATTTTTCTTTCAAATACACATTTTTTTTTAAAACTAGGAAATAGTGCACCACGGTGAGTGCCCTTTTAATTCTTCTCTTTTTTTTTCTTTCTTTTTTGTACACGAACATAGGAATGATGTTGTACAGTTTGAAACTGTTTCCGGTCTCGTTCTAGCCGTTCATGGCACAGTCATCCAGCAATAATAAAACACATGGCGCCCTCTAGTGGTGGTATATGTGCTCTCCATGAAACTCTTCCCTTCAGCTGCTGTTCAGGCCTGCTGACACACAGCGGAGCCATCTGGCCGTGAATAACTATGTCCTGAACAGCCGAACAGGCCTGTTAGACTGTATTTAAAAAAGTCCTCAAGCGCCATTAAATTGTCAATTTAACAACTTTTGCCCTTTTACTCTGAAGCTGCTTATGAGCCAAAAAATATTTCTCTGTGAAATCTTAAAATGAGGCTGCTCCAAAAGATGACGTAGGATTTTATTATAGCATATATAGAAGTAAGCTAAACTAAACTGATATCATCAGAGGGAAAATCCAGACATGAGGGCAGGAGGTGAGAGATATTAAGCTACTAAACTATTAAGACATTAATAGTTGACAGTGTGATATGAAGCAAAGCAATGATTATATCAAGTTTGTGAGCTGAGCAGATCTTGACACGATAGAACATTTTTCTTTCATATATACTGTCGGAAATTGAGTTTTTCAGTGAACAGTCCCGATATTTAGAGAGCAGGGCAGCCGATGGCCGAGTCAAAAGCAAGAAAAGTCATATATAATTCCATTATTCCACTCAGATGAATTTTTTTTATTAATGAATGAAATAGAAAAATACATCGGGTTATATTGTCGATTACAGAACATGACTGTTTATTTTAATTTGAGGGACATAATTTAACTGATTTATTATATACATTATGAAATAATTTAATACTAGTGAGTTTTAGATTATATTTGGTGGGATAAGATGAGAGAAACATGATGATGGTGACTGAGGCAAAAGGAGTTATAGTACAGGGCCCTGCACCTCCTTCTGAAAACTCACAGGGACGAGTAGATGTGTCTGAAGACATTTTTTTTTGTTTTTTTTTTGATCAGCCTTGTGAGCTCAGGCGTTGGCCAAGGTCGACTGTGTAAAAACGCTGGATAATCGGCCTGATTATCAGTCGGCCAATTAATCTGGCAGAAGAATCACGCACAAATCAATATACTATGTTGAAGATATGAAAGGATTAAACGCAAAATTAGATATCAAGCTTTGAAATATGCAACATTCGCATGAAAGCACCATTATTGACACCTTTATTACCTATATATTACCTTTAATAATACATTTTATTTAATGGCGCCTGTCATGGCACGCAAGGTCACCTTCCATCAAAATAAAAGCATCAACAGTCATAAAACATGCAGTCATCATAATGACATGCAATAAACAGCAAAGCAACTGTGGTGAAACATCATCACCATCAACGGCTCAATAAAGACCAGAGTATAACTCCAAGATATGTTAAAAATCAGTATTGTAGTAAACAAAACGAATACGATGCATGGAGTTAGAGAGCTACTTTAAACAGATGGGTTTCTAACAGCAATTTTATGACATCATATCATCAAATGAGCTTGAGGTTTGGACATGAAATCTTTGTTTTTCATTATCATGGCCCGTGTTCATCTTGTTTGCACCTACATCCATGCATGACTGCAGTGTTAGTTTGTTGCCAATCTAATTTAACTGTTATGGCTGCTTTTATCCCCATAGGAACTCAAGCACCGGCTGCAGGTGTAGCTGTAATATATCAGATATATACGATATAGTATCATGTATATGAAGAATTTATTGCACTCAGAGACCTTGAGACCACGAGGGTCTGTGCATGTTAATTGTTGACCAAGAATGTGTATAAAAGCTTTTTATATATTTCGATTGATTTAAAGAGAGAACGTGACAACAGCAGCAGCAGTTAATGCAGCCAGAGAAGGTCAAACCTCTCAGAAAGTGAGATCAGGATTTTAGAATTGTTCCCTCTGTCTATTCGCCCACATGTGAGGGACCAAATCCCCCCCAAAACACAACAAAATGCTTTTAAGGGAAACCCGCAGGGCTTTGGTACTCTTTGCTGTATTGCAAGCAGCCCAAAATAAACCCAATCTGACCTTATCACTGGGCAGACAAGGTCCAGGCAGGGGGAGGGAAGGAGGGAGAGGGATAATTCTTTATTCCAACGGGTCATTTTAGGGAAAAAAAAAAAAAAAAAAAAAAAAAAAAAAAAAAAAAAAAAAAAAAAAAAAAAAAAAAAAAAAAGCACAGAAAAAA
>JAJHUR010101781.1:0-15937 GCA_027495735.1 Lutjanus campechanus | reverse complement strand
TTTTTTTTGCTTCAGTGAGTTTTATTCTCTCTCAGATTCTTATTTTTGTTTGATATTGAAGAAGTTTTGTTTGATTATTTTGACACAAAACTGATTCCATACAGCTTCACCTGAAACCAGGTAAAAGAAAAAAAAAAAGACCCACAGCAGAGAGGGAGGGAGAAAGTGTGTAAATGTGGACAGATGTGTCGACTTGATATAAAAACTTTTTATGATCCTGAATTGTAATATTATCGTTCACTTTTAAATACTTAATAACTTCATGCCAAATAATCATAACTGCAAGGGAGAGAGGCAGCAGTGAGGAGGGAGGGAGAGGTAGTGTGTGTGAAGTGCCGATATAAAATCTTTTTTGATCATGAATTCTGATGCTACTTTACAGCTCTGCGGTTTAAACACTACAGACTGACATATCTGTCTCTGTTAAGGCCAAACAGGCAGACACTTGTCTCCTCCACGAAACGTTTGTTACTGTGCTGCATTAATGTAAGTCATGATGAACTGAACTGTCCAGACTGACTGATTCCATAGAGCTGCAGCTCCATCAGCACTCCTCATGTCCATGCCTTTTTTTAAAATTCCGTTTAGCTCTCCCCAAACATGTATTGCGGGGTGCAGAAAAAAAGCTCTGGTCCTCATTTGATGCTCCAAAATCGAAACAAGTTCAGAATGGGAGCGTCAAGGCAGTTTGACGCACGTCAAGATGCTTTCAGTGCATGTTCTGACATTTAAAACAGTGGGTGTACTTCAAAACATGAGCGTCAGATGTCTTCAGTGCATTTTGGCCTTTAGGGTAAATTACATTTTTTACACAAATACTTACAGCATGTGTGATTTGCAGAATACTGGCAATTGCCTAACCATGTTCTAGTCCAATATCTGAGGTTATTTATTTATTTATTTATTTTTTGTGGCCTACCCTTGCTTTATTAGGACCCCTCTACCCAATATCTGGAACCGCAAGCCCTCCATCAGATGATGGAAGTTCTCCACGTATTGTCCTGCAGCGACCTTTTGTCTATTTCGGACGAACTTATAACCAGATTTATGTATGTAAAATTCACTTTGACAAAATAATGTACATATTTCATGTAGACTATGAAAATATTGTGCAATAGAATTAATTTTCCCACCAATCATAACATTTTGTAAAAACTGCATACATACTATAATACTTGATATTTTTTAAACTTCATATACATACTGACTAATCACTATAGATGGAGTTAGTCTGTATTTTGTACAGTTGAGAAATGTTATTTAAAAAACCCTGGTCCTAATGCTGGGCAAAATCTGAGCCTGTGAATGTAGAAATTGTAACTGATAACAAATAGGCCTACTTCTGTGTTCATAGAAATAAACAAAACAAAAAAAATATTCTACTCATTTCCAGGTCAACCAGAATGGACACTTGACATTTGACAGTCCACTGAGTTCTTACACACCTCAAACGTTTCCAATGCATGGATCCAGAGACTTCATTGCTCCATTCTGGACAGATCTCGACAACAGACAAATTGGTCACATCTACTACAACCAATATACCAGTGGCAGTGTCCTCCAACAAGCTACACAGGACATTAATGACTACTTCCCAAGCATGAACTTCAATGCCAACTGGGTCTTTGTTGCAACATGGTATGAAGTGGCTTACTATCCAAATTCAGGAACAGTAAGTCCACTTAATCCAGTATTGCCAAAAAAGGACATCCTCACTAATGAAAATACATTCAAATAAATCTAAGTTTCATGCAGAAACGGGTTGTCAGAGTATTGATACTTTAAGACTTTTTCGATATGGTAAAATGATACATTATCTGTTACAGAATATAATATCTGTTAATTATAGTATTGAAAGTCCTGAAGCTGAATAGAAAAAGCAGTACAGTACAGTATGATAATGAACTAATCTTTTCCAGCGCACAACTGCCCAAGCTGTATTGATCTCTGGAGGTCAGCACACATTTGTGCTGATGAACTATGGGATAATAGCCTCAACTTCTCGGAATGTGCAGGTCAGACCCACTATAGTATATTTAGTTGCTATGACTAAATATGATACCAAAACTGATAATGTTTTGTATATTTGATAGCCTGCATTCTAGCTTTTCCACAATAAACACACACTCAGAAATTCTAATTAAAGCCATTTTTTCACTTGTATTTTCAGGCTGGCTATGATACAATAAGCTCCATTTATCATTTCTCCATCCCTGGATCATTCACTAGCACTGCTACAGGAAGTAACTCAAATTTCCGCCTGAGCAGCAATGTTAATGTACCTGGTCGCTGGGCCTTCAGGACAGATGATGGATCAAGAGGCTGCACTTTCAATGGTGAGATCAGGTGGTGATTACTATTGTGTGTCTCTTCTGGGGTAACATCACTACTGTGCTTTACACTGATGTGTATCTGGGATGGAGATTTGCAGGGGCCTATAACCAAGACCTAAACCCAATGCATCCTTGTGACTCTCAGACCTGTCTCAACTGAACCTGGTCCTGCCACATTAGAAACCCAAACCCAAAAGCAAACGTAAATTATGTTAGCTGATAAATCATAGGTGCCACTATAGCATCATTCATACATAGGTATCAGGGTAACTCAGAATATCTAATTCTGAACTTGACTACAATCCAAACAGTTATAGCAGAACTTTGTACTACACAGTCACATTGCTCCTTATGAGTAGGAGTCGTGGAGGAAGAACTTTGCATCCACCATAGAACTGGTGGTATATCCTACTGTAATGACTGAAATTATCTGAGTTTCCTCAGTGACTGTCCATAGTGTGCACAGTGCAGAGTAGTTTGTACTAGTATGCCATAAACATTTTTCCCTCACAAGAGAAATGGTGTAAATGTAATGGTGTCAGCATGTTGAAGTCTATACCTCTAATCTTTTTTTCATTATTTTCAAGGTGAAACTGTGCAGCTGGGTGATACATTCTGGACCGACAGTACCTGTACACAGAAGTGTACCTGCACTTCAACAGGCCTGCAGTGCCACTATGAACCCTGCTCCTTTTCCCAAATCTGCCAGCGTGGTGCCTTTCAGTTCTCCTGCCAGAATGTGCAGAGAGGCACCTGCACCATAAGTGGTGATCCACACTACTATACCTTTGATGACACAGTGTTTCACTTCCAGGGCACATGCACTTACGTTCTTTCTGAGCAGTGTGGTGGAGGGCTGCCCTACTATAGAGTAGAGGGCAAGAATGAGCACCGGGGCAGCACTCGAGTCTCCTGGACACGACTGGTCAAAATTTTTGTCTACAATGAAACCATTGAGCTTGTCAAGGGGCATCATGCTAAAGCAAAGGTTGGTAATTATAACTGGGGATACACTCAGAACTACTTTATGTATGAGACTGCATATGTCCTTGCTACTCTTGACATACTTGCTTGTGTGTTTACAGGTTAACGGAAACTTTGCAGCCACTCCGTTCTCTCTCAACAACAGCACCATCCAGGTTTATGAGTCAGGTTTTTCTGTGATTGTCAGTACTGACTTTGGCTTGGCGGTATCTTATGACACAAACCATCTTGTCAGGATCAGTGTACCCTACTCTTACCAGAATGCAACATGTGGTCTGTGTGGAAACTTCAATGGTATTGGTCAGGATGACTTTCAAACCCGTCAAGGCACAGTTGTGAGCTCTGATGTGGTGTTTGCCAATAGTTGGAAAGCATCAGGGGATAATGAGCTTGGTTGTGATGTGCAATGTGAAGGTCTGGACTGTCTTGACTGCACTGAAGATCAGAAGGATTTATACAGAAATGCTGACCATTGTGGTATCCTCCTGAACAGTTCTGGACCTTTTGCTGTCTGCCATCAGCGACTTCCCCCACAGACCTCTGTGGAAAACTGTGTGTATGATCTCTGTGTAGCAGGAGGGTACCAGCCAATTCTGTGCCAAGCCTTAAATGCATATGCAAGTCAGTGTCAACAGAATGGTGTACAACTGCCAAACTGGAGGAGACCAGGTTTCTGTGGTATGTCTGTCAATCCATCAATATAATTTCCAAAGTAATCTTTTGGGTAAAATGTCAATGTCAATATCAGTATTTTTTTTACTCTTTATATGAATGCATGTACATAAGTTTGTCATTACACTGCCATAACCATGTTGCGACACCTACAATGAACATGAGGAAGTTCCTATGAATGTCAATGACCATTGACATTAAGTGTTTGGTTAATAATGTAATTTTCAATGCAAAGTTGACATTGCTCGAGATATCTTTGTTATGACAGCTTGACATTGATCAGGCCATTAATGTCTTTGATATGACAACTTGACATTATCAAAGTTGAGGAAGGTATTTAGCTTTATATTTCAATATTACATTATACTGTCATATATGGTTGGTTTTGACACTAGTCATCATAAGACCATTATAAGTGTGTCATGTATATGTTCCTTGATCTCAAGTTAAGTGGTACATTTTGCACTTGTCCTAAAGATGTCATTAACTTTTATTACACTGTCAAGTGCTTTTGTAATGGTGTCAAGAATTACTTAATTAACTACTATTACTTCCTGGACTACTAGTAAAGTGGTACTATTTGGACTTCATGATGGAAGTAGTTAAGGACACATATCGCTCCTGTCTCATCTATGTTCAGAAATGCATATGCATATCAATTGGCGATCCCCCACCCTGCAAGCATCATTGGCGTCTAGCTGAGTCAAGCTGGACTGAAGATTCCAACCACCTAGGACCAAACACAGCCTCCAAGACTGACAGTGGCCAGACAAATTAATTAGGGCCACTGGTTCAACCGCTACAGATAACAGCGGTTAGCCTACTTTAGCAGCAGTTAAACTAGCTAACTGCTAATTGTCCATCAGGTAACCCTACAAGCTAAGTTGTAGATCACCTTGGTACTGTACTCTGTTGTCAAACTTATAACTGTTGATGACATCTTTATGACAAGCCTAAATGGTGCCACTTTAATTGAAGTCCAGAAAATTATTCACAACACTGACACCTTTATGACATGTCCAACATGTACCATTCTATTTGGGGGCCAAGGGAAATGTTCATGACACACATATAATAGTTGATGACAGATGGTGTCAAAACCAACCACATATTACAGTTTAATGTAATGTTAATGTAAAACTAAACAAAACTTTAAAGTTTGATAATACTGAGTTTTCATGACAAACATTGATACTTTATGCTGTCTTGGTTCATATCAAGATGTCATAACACAGACATCTACAACAAGGTCAACTTTGCATTAAAAATGACATAATTGACTGAATGACATTTCATGACAGGTGTCATGACATGGTTATGACAGTGTGATAACAATCTTCTGCACACCCCACTACAGTGTTAACTTTTTTTTCTCTAGAAATCCCCTGCCCAGCCAACAGTCACTTTGAGACCCAAGGCACAGGATGTCCAGCTACCTGTGTCAATCCCAATTCTACCCACAACTGCCCTCTCCCTCCACAAGAGAGCTGCATCTGCAATTCAGGCTACATCCTCAGTGCTGGTGTGTGCGTCCCTCATTCTGAGTGTGGCTGTAGCTTTGAGGGTCGCTACTACCGCTTTGGAGAAACTGTAATACTAGATGAGGACTGTGGGAGACGTTGTAGCTGCAGTTACGGCTCCATGACCTGTCGCTCCCATGGCTGTGGTCCACAAGAGTCTTGCAGGGTGGTGGATGGAGAAAGAGGATGCAGACCTAAAAGCTATGCAACATGCTGGACAAGGGGTCCAGGGTCATATCATACATTTGATGGACTGACATACCAGTATCCTGGGGCATGTCGACTGACTCTTGCTAAAGTAATGGGATTGTCTGATCACCCCCACTTTATGGTGACAGCAGAAAAAGTGCCCAGAGGCCAACAGGGTTTTGCCCGTTTGCTGAAGTTTGAAGCAGAGGGAACACATGTATCCATTGAGATGTCAAGTAGTAGCAGAGTCCAGGTGAGTGGTTGAAACATTTGTGAAATGACAGATTCTGCGTGATATAATGTGATATTTTCACATCTTAAAAGTGAACTGTAACACAAATGTGACAAAAATGACAAGAGATTTAACAGCACATACCTTTGTTTAAATCTTGTTAACTACAAAACATGAAATTGAATGGCCCTCTAGGTTGATGGTCAGCGGATCAGACTGCCATTCAGCTCAGCATCCAATCGAATCCAAATCTACCACAGCAGCGTTCACAGTATCATCCTTCGCACCTCCTTTGGTCTAACTGTCCAGACAGTCTGGCCTCACTATGTGCGTGTCACTGCACCTGGTATCTACAATGGCTCGTTAGGTGGACTCTGCGGTAACAACAATGGTCACCCACATGATGACTTCCGCACACCCAATGGCATCCTGGTCAACAGCTCTCAGGCATTTGGGGACAGCTGGCGAGATGGCTCCCTCGCTGCCCACTGTGTGGACAATGTAAATCAGAATTCTACCACAAATAACAATGCTAGAGGGTACTGCAGTATTCTTGGCTCACCACAAGGGCCGTTTGTCCCATGTTGGGCCGCTGTGGATCCACAGCAGCATGTGAATGCATGTGTGGAGATTATTAGCGGCTCTAATGATCCAGCATCAGCCTTATGTGAGGTCCTGCGAGATTATGCACTGATGTGTCAACAGAGCGGCATTGCCCTGAGACACTGGAGGAATGCAACTAACTGTGGTAAGTACTCTCTCTTTTTGACCAAGTCTGGATAAGGTATAAAAATATGTGGTGACCTTTTTCAATTAACTTGTTTTTTGTCCTTTAGAGCAAAACTGCCCTGTAAACAGCCATTATCAACTCTGTGGAAGCACGTGTCCTTCCGCCTGCCCCAGCCTCTCCTTCCCTTTCACCTGTGACACTATGTGCCAGGAAGGTTGCCAGTGTGATAATGGTTTTGTCCTCAATGGCAACCAGTGTGTGCTGCCAACAGCCTGTGGATGTTATCACCAAGGACGCTATCTGGAAAGTGGCGAACAGTTCTGGGATGGTGATGACTGTCAGAGCTTGTGCAGCTGTGATGGCACTAGTGGCACAGTCCACTGTATCCCCAAGACATGCGGTCCCCAAGAGTCCTGCCGTGTGGTGGAGGGTGAGTTTGGTTGCCATCCCAGCCCTCATGGCACCTGTTCTGCCTCTGGAGACCCCCACTACCTCACCTTTGATGGCAAGGCCTATGATTTCCAGGGAACCTGCCGCTATGTTTTGGCAACCCTTTGTAATGCCACCGCTGGGCACAGTCAATTTTCAGTGGAAGCTAAAAATGAGCCGTGGAATGGGTTGCCAGTTTCAATCACAGCTGAAGTTTTTGTGAATGTCTGGGGCTATCAAATCCACATTTCAAGAGGGAGAAGTGGTGTGGTTCAAGTAAGTTGTACAATCATTTGTCATCATATGATTGCTATGCATAATTTAAAATCAGATGAAATCTAATTGGCAAATAATTGACAAATAGCTGTTTTCATGAGAAAGTTAATACAGGAAGAAAATTAAGAAATTACTACAAGCACATGTTAAATTCATTACAATTTTTTTTGCATTAGTTCTTATGAGACTGTCAGAAGAACAAGTTGTAGAAGTTAGACCTGATCTTTCTTCTAAATTCTCTTTTAGGTGAATGATGAAAATAAAAATTTACCTATTCTCCTGGATGGAGGTCGTGTGTCTATATATGCAAGTGGATCTCGTGTATTTGTCAGCGCTGATTTTGGCTTGACTGTCACCTACGATGGATATAGTACATTGTTTATCTCTCTACCTTCAAACTACAGGTACGTGCCATTTAACTAAGATAAAATTGAAATGTTTTGACAAGTTTCAAACACTATAATTTTGAATGTGTTTAAATGTTTTAATAACTCTTATTACCATCTTATAGTGGGCAAACATGTGGTCTTTGTGGAAACTTCAATGGAAATCGTAATGATGAATTCTACACCCCATCTGGAATGATGGTCACCTCTCCAGATGACTTTGGGACGTCTTGGAAGGTGGCAGGCAACTACACCTGCAGTGATGGCTGCGGTTCTTCCTGCCCACAATGTACCAATGACCTGCCTGCCAGAGCCCAATGTGAAGTGATTCAAGCAGCCGATGGCCCCTTGAGCTTCTGCCATGAGCATGTGGACCCAACACCATATTTCAATGACTGTGTGTTTGATGTTTGTGTGTCGGGAAATCAAGGCCAAGATCTTCTGTGTGGGGCCATTGAGGCATATGTCAGTGCCTGTCAGTCAGCTAATGTTCGAATCTACCCATGGAGACAGAACACCACCTGCAGTAAGTTAATCAGCCAATAACTTGTTTATCGATCAAACAAGCAGCATAAGAAATTACCAAAGAGGTGTTTTGAAAAATAAAAACAAAAAGTTTCTCACTGGCATCCATCATTTGTTTCCCCAATTATTACAATTAATGCTAAAAAAAAAAAACCTCATGTGTTAGTGAATCTAGTCTCAACTCTAAGATATATTTTATGAGATAATCTGTTGACATACTGTGTCCATTGCATATTAGACCTATGGATAGTAATATTTATTTTGCCATTTCTTTCTTCATATTTTAAGGACTTGACTGTCCAGCCAACAGCCATTATGAGCTGTGTGGTACTGACTGTGGCCACACCTGTGCCAGCAGCATTGATGCCACCTGTGAGCAGGTTTGCTCTGAGGGATGTTTCTGTGATGAAGGCTTCGTCAGGAGTGGGACACGATGTGTCTCTGTGGAAAGCTGTGGCTGCCTATATGATGGGTTCTACTACAATGTAAGTAATATTCCAGTAAATAATCTAAAGAGCTACTACCTGGCAAAAAAAGACTGCCATCATCATAAGTTTCCAGGTCATAATATACTTCATCATAATATTATAAACTGCTGTAAAGTATTTATAAACCTTCAAATTCACGGATCTATTAAACAAAGTGGACTTAATGGATTGTATTTAATCAACAGCACACAACTAGCCAACACTCTACCTGCCACCCAACTAAACTCCTTTTTCCAGGATAATTGAATTGGTGTATCACCAAAATCTCTGTCATTATTGTTCTAATGATTTGTACAATATCCATGTTACAGATGAGGCATCAGACAGTTGTTTAGCTAGCACCCTTTTCCTAATGTTCCACTGCTCAAGTTTTACTGACCATTCCTCTTTCATAGGGAAAGACAGCAAACAGGAGTGCCTTTAACAAAATGCTAGTTAGCTATGTTTTCTGCTTCTCTCATCTTTAAAATGGTAAAATTACTGGTATTCTGCACTGGTGGAGTCCTAAACATATCCTTACTTAAGTGAATTGTGCATAATTAATATGTTACAACTGGTTACCCTAGTGAACAAGCTGGGATAGCAGAAAATTTAATCAAATTGACAACGGTTTGACATGCACAGTGAGGCCGTTCTTGGACAGCGTATCTCAGGGACAAGACCAGCATCTCTTTGCCTCTACAAAGGCCTTTACAGCACACCAGCAACATGGTGTATAGTTTATCTCCAACAGTTGTATTACCACAGTATGCAAATCTTAAACCAGGAATTAGGAAATGGCAAGCAAAAGTTGAGTTCATGAATGTAATTAATTTGAAGCCCCACAGATCTTTTTCAGAGCAGATATTTTGACTTATATCTGGAATAATCTTAACATTAATAATGGGTCTTTCCAAGCATGTGAAGCATGTGTAACACCAGTGTTGGAGATTTTATATCTTGCCCATACATCAGAAGAAGGAGGTACACAGGAGTCCTATATGTCTTATGTTGAAACTGATTTAATAATACTTGATCAAGGAGAATGAAGGAATAACCAGTACACAGTTGGCATTGATGTTCCCTTCAATTCTGCCGTTTCTGTCCTCCGGGATAGTCTTTAAGCATTCACAGATAAGGTCATGATGAACCTATACCCAAATATGGTCAGACCCAACACATGGAGTTAGCTTATTGTTCTGTAAGTGCAAGCACAGGAATTATGAATACACAAGGTCTGAGATGACAGCTCAACACCTCTGGCTCCACAGCTCAGGGTCAGTGTTATCCAAACCAGATTACAGTTACGTCTTCTCCATTCAGAGAGACAAGACAACACGTCTCTCCGACCTCAGCTGCCATAGCAGCACTATCAGGTCTTTCACTTGTTTATCTGAAAGGGGAAGACAGCTGCATCCACTGTTCCAGAGAAGAGACAGTATGTCTGTTAAAAGTTAGTATAGGTATCTCAATGGCATGGCTCCAAGGCCTTAGCATGCTGACTAGAGAATGGAAAATTCTCTAACAACCAGGACCACGTATCTAACTCACCTACAGTAAATGGATGTAACCCTCATTAATGGTGTTACTTACACCTGTGTATTTCCTGCTTTATTATATCAGCACTTTTGCTGTGAAAAAGTTCTATTGATTTTTTTGGCTAATGTAGTGAGTGTTTGTCTCTCATTCTACAGGCTGGTGAGTCGTTCTGGACAGATGGCTGCTCCCAGCAATGTGAGTGCCACGCTCCCAATGACCTGCGCTGTTCTGCTGCATCGTGCACTCCTGCACAAGAGTGCACCATCAGAAATGGCCAGCTTGGCTGTTTCAGTGTAATGTCTACCTGCACTGTGTGGGGGGACCCACACTACATCACCTTTGATGGGGCACTGGCTCACTTCCAGGGCACATGCTCCTACATCATCACTGAGAGTGTGAGCCATGGCACTAACGAAACACAATTTCAGGTAGTTGCCACCAATAATCACCGTGGCAACAACCAAGTGTCGTTTGTGTCAGCAGTGGATATATACCTCTCAAATCATCCAGAGGGTGGGTACATCAGGATTGGACCCAACAAAGGAGTAACGGTAAACAATTAATTATTTTATAAAACTTTCTACATCTGTCTGGTGTAAACAGGTAACAAGAAGTGCCTTCTCACCTCTTGTCCATCTCTCTGATCTCTCATCTCTCCAGGTAAATGGAAATGAGGTGTCTCTTCCCACCACTGTAGGAACCTTAGCTCGAGTGATAAGGCAGGGAAGCTACATGGTGGTTGATGCCAATGACTTGATAGTCCAGTTTGATGGTCAGAGTACGTTACTGGTCAGAATGGGCCAAAACCGTGAAAACAGAATTACAGGAATGTGTGGAAACTTCAACAATAACCCTGCAGATGATAAAGTCTTGCCCAATGGCACATTGGCACGAAGTGATAACCACTTTGGTCACAGCTGGAAGGCACCAACAAGCCAGTCAGGGTGAGCTGTTATGAACATCAGTGTGGATCATTTTATGGATATTGCTGGAGAAAGTAATGGCATGATATGTCTTTTCCAGATGTGGATCATCAGATGATGAGAGTGGTGATGGATTGAACAACTGTCCCTTTATCGAAGAATACTCAGAGCTCTGTAGTGTCATCACCAACACTAGTGGTCCATTCAGTGCCTGTCACCTGCACTCTGACCCTCAGCCATTTTTCAGTTCCTGTGTCTACGATCTCTGCCTCTACACTCCAGCCAATGGCATGCTGTGCTCTGCTGTCTCAGCCTATGAGAGAACTTGCTCTGTTTTGGGGTTGAACATCCCTGAGTGGCGATTGGCTTTGCAGTGTGGTATGTTTGCACTGGCCTAATGCACAGCCAAGATAATAAATGAGAAATCTAATCCTTAGGTTATTAGAGCTTGCCATCTTCCATACTTGTTTCTGTTAATTGTTGTCTCATCCTTTCCACAACATTTATATAGCTGAGTCCGACCCCTGTGAACAGCTGGACTGCACAGAGTATGAGTGGTGTGGTGAGAAAGACGGTGTTTATGGCTGTTTCTGTGATGAGCACCATCATCGCCCCAACAATGAGAGCTACGGTGAGGGCAGTTTTTTTTAAAACACTGCACACTAGATATATTTGCTTTCTTTATTTTGCAATATGCTTATTTCATTTTTGGAACACCCTCATCATAGATTTAACCATTTATTGCAGCAAATAGAAATAAAGTTATGCTAGGCATTCATGACTCTGCTCTTAAGAAGCTCCCTTGATTAGGAAAGCAGCATGCTATGCCAAAACAGAGAGTGCAAAGCAACCCCCTCTAAAACAATGGAACCCAACGCCAAGCTATAAATATATATCAGTCAAGCATCAGTCATCTTCATGAAAATAGCTACAGTATGTGTGACAGCAAATTTTCTGTGGACCTCAGAAATCATAATGTTATGAAAAAGCTGCAAGCATACATCTCGAAAAAGGTCATACCTCAGTTATGTGCTATGACCTCTATGTGGTCTATGTGTAGCGGGACACCTGCAGAGAACCTCAGAAATAATTATCTGAATAGGATGCAAGCATACACCTGAAATAGGTCATTTTACAGTTAGGTGAAATAGCTTTCATTTCAAAGCTTTCATTGCCTATTTCAAATCTGGGCCAGCAGCAGCAGCCTGAATGTGGCATTAGTCTGAGATCAGTCAGGGATGAGTGAGTAGGGAGTTTAATTTGACCACCTTGTTCTGAGAATGGCTGTTTTTGATGTGTGACTGATTAGAAATTATTCAGTCAGCGGGCAGAGGGCAACCTCCTTGTCCACTGTCCTTGTGTACCTTCAACTTAAAATGTCACCAGCTACAAATTCGTCTTCTTCATATTATCACATTTCATTTTCACAGACTCGTCCATCACTTGTGTCAGTAGTTCAGGCACCATATCAGTGTCCCGCTGCCAGCTGTTTGAAGCTGGCTTCCACCTTGGTGAGCTACACCTCCGTGATGAGTCCTGTAATGGGACTCTCCAGGACGGAAGACTGGTGTTCCACTTTAACAATGACGACCAGCTGTGTGGGACAATTCTCAGGGTACAGTCCATGCATTTTATAGACACATTCTAAAGAGCATTTTTTATGTTAACCTAACCCACAGCCTCAAATGCTAAAGAGAAAAGCATATTGCATCAAAATACTTAAACGCTTCTGTTGTCTTACTCTTAAAGAGCAATGGGACCCATTTCATGTATGAGAACACCATCCAGGGTGACGTGGACCCTCATGAGGGACTCATCAGCCGTGAGAAGAGCATCCGCTTGCACTTCTCCTGTGAATATCCTCTGGCCCAGGCCCTGTCTATGGATGTGGGCATCAACCCTGTAGAGAGGTGATAACCACAAAACCATATTGCTTGCATGGTTTTTGTGATGTTTTGGTTACCTGAAGTCCTGGTGGCTAAGACCACAGACTGACAGTGCTAATGATTTCAAAATTCTGTTAGTTTTGTCATATCACATTATATTACTTGTTCTTATTTTTCTTTTTTCGCTGATTTTAGATATTACACTTAAAAACTACAAACCCCAACTCCCAAAAAAAAGTTGTGGTGCTGTGTAAAATGCAAATAAAACTGAATGCAATGATTTGCAAGTAGTTTTTGACCTCAGTTGAAAACAGTACAAAGACACGATATTTAATGTTAAAACTAATAGACTTTATTGTTTTGGATTCTGTTTTTATTTACGTTTTACTTTTTTGGAATTAGTGTTGTACTTATACTTAATCTACAAGTCCACAATCTAGAACAGTTTTTTCTTCTCATCCACACTGTGCAATGTTTTTCTGCAGCATTGTGATCAAGAAGCTTCCATCTGGCCTGGGTCGTTATCATTTGAGGATGATCCCCTACGAGGATGCTGGCTTCAGTGTCCCCCTGACTAGAAACAGGAACGTAGAAATGGAGATCGACCAGAGGTTGTACATCGAGGTGCAGACGGAAGGAGTCGATGCACGGCAAATCTCCACTATTCTGGATTCATGCTGGGCAACACCTTTCAGTGATGCCAGCTACCCTGTCCGCTGGGATCTCATCACTAGAGAGTAAAAGAGTCTGACCTTGTGTTAGCACTGAAACCTCAAATGCCACTGATTATGAAAAAGCTCACTGTAGCAATCTTCCCTATTGCAACTTATTTTACTTACAATCTGTCAGATAACATTGTAACCTTTACAATTTCCGCTGTCTTCCAGGTGTCCAAATCCAGCAGATGGTACAGTAGAGGTGATTCAGAACGGCGTCTCCACCGTTGCCCGATTCTCCTTCAGGATGTTCACCTTCACCAACTATTCATCCATCTACCTGCACTGCCAGGTCCACCTGTGTCTTCTGAGCAACAACAACTGCTCTACTGTAAGTACTGTGTGTGTCTGTTAAAAGAACCCCCTTGTATACAACCTGTCTGACTGCTGTAAAAGCTTCAGCTGAAAACTTATGTTGTTTCCTGTAGCATTGCTACCCGGGTTACCACACAAGAGTGGCGAGGGATATTCCCATGCATGACACTGCAAACATCTTCCTGGGACCACTAATCACTAAAGGTAACTCTTTACATTTTCATAACCCCTGTATTCTTGTAGATGACATACTGCCCTGCTCAATCAGTGGATTATGATATGAGTATATTAAAGTTATTAACTTTGCACAAAAAAAAACTTTTTGAACTGAATAAACACAGAGTAAAGAGGCTCAAATGTGTGTTGCCTTACATCAGAAGTGTTCATGTTTGTGAAAACACACCATTTGTCTTTATGTTACCACTGAAATTATATTTTGATTGATCTCTTGCAGACAAATCGATGTTAACAAGCAGTGCTTCAGACCAGTTGACCTCCATTGTGACCCTGCTACTGAGTTTGCTGACTGCCAAAACTCTGACCTAATCAAAGATCAAAGCTTGGCACAACAACAGGCAGACAGATGAATTTATACATACTACACCACACCATATTAATTAGCCAGCAATAGCTTAATCACTGTGCACAGTTTTAAGAATGGCCAGTTATGTGTCTCTGTTGTGATCCAATATAAGTGGAATGAGATGTCTTTTTTGTGATGACCAGAATAATACATCTGGTCAACTGGAAATACATCTGGTCAACTGCTCCTGATTTGTGTTCCTCTTTGATAGGTCATGTCTAAAGTTGTGGTTATTTTTCATTACAACACTAGATGGCAGCAAGTTCAAATACACGTTTGGCTCTGTTCTCACAAAACTTCTTGTTCACATTTTTATGATTAATCACATTTATCACTTGTACCCTTTAGATGTTTGCACTGATTTTTTTTGAAAATTAGCATTAAATCAATATTTCAATGGTGATCATCTTTATTAATGAATTCAACAGTGATAGATTAAGTCACATATGTGTGAAATATGAATCAGCTGCAAATCACTCAGCTTACTGTACATTTACATCTGGATTGTATTTCTATTTGAGAGGTTTTGTCCTGGGAGCTGTGTTTTGTTTTCACATGAAAATTTGCATTTGTGTTTTATAGCAATTAGGGACAGCAATGTGCGTCACACTCTAGTTAAAGATACTTGCCCTTTTTTGTAGTTATTCCCTATGATGTTTATTGCTTGGATCCTTAGTTAACTTGTGGTGATTCTTTTCATCAAATGTCAGTTTCTCATATAATAAGTAACCATGTTAGATTAGATTAGATTAGATTAGATTAGATTAGATAGAACTTTATTGATCCCTTGGGAAGACTCCCTCAGGGAAATTAAGATTCCAGCGCCATTAGATAGCAGCACACAGGGTAAAAAGCACACAGGGTATCAAAAGTAAAAAAGTAAAAACAATTTGCTAAATATAAATATAAGATATACAGGAAATAAATAAGTAGTCCTTATTATATTCCTTATTGTAGTGGCTACTGGCTTCTGGTTACTGCTCGCTACTGGCTACTGGCTACTGCTCCTTCCTGTCCTCTGTCTTCCTGTTACTCCTGCTCCCCCCGAGTGAGGAGTTGTACAGTCTGATAGCCTGAGGGACAAAGGAGTTTTTCAGTCTGTTAGTCCTGCACTTGGGAAGGAGCAGTGTTTGGCTGAACAGGCTCCTCTGGTTGCTGATGACGGTGTGCAGAGGGTGACTGGCATCGTCCATAATGTCCAGCAGTTTGTCCAGTGTTCTCTTCTCTGCCAC
>JAJHUR010101780.1:0-10742 GCA_027495735.1 Lutjanus campechanus | reverse complement strand
TTTATATTAATACAGATTGTGAGTTACAAGGACTGTAAATATAGACAGGTGCAGGTGTGTCAGGTGTTGTGATGGTCGTCCCTCAGGCTGTGACATAATCTGACATATTTTGCTGCTGCTAAGCTGCTGACTCTGTTCTCTCCAAGGATGTGTTGCATTTTAGTTTGATCAGGCAGAGAATCAAAGTCGATGACTTTATGTTTTATTTGTGAGAGGAACTCTGCTCTGACGCGTTCATATTTGCTGCAGTGTATCAGGAAGTGTGACTCTGTCTCCACTTGTCTGTGTGGACAGAGCTGTCACAACCTGTCCTCTCTGGGCAGCAGGTCTTCCTGTGTCCGCCCGTCTCTATGGCCAAGCTGTGGTCACTGAGTCTGTACATGGTCAAGGTCTTAGTTTCTCGTCAGTCATGGTGCTCAGATATTCTGCCACCGTGTACTGTCTGTTTAGAGCCAAATAACACTGAATTTTCCTTTGCTTTGTTCTTTTTGTTTTTCTATAATTTGTTTGGTCCAGATTGTGTGAGGGCTGTCCTGAGGTCTTGTGCTGTTAGAGGATCTGAGCCTCAGGATCAGCTGGCTGAGGGGGCTCTACTCCATGTTCTCCTCTTGGCATTGCAGGGCTTTGTAGTGGTAGGAGTTGGGGTCACTTGTTTTGAGGTGTTTATAAAATTTGATGGCTCTTTTTTGAATTCTAATTAAAAGGGGGAACTGGCCTAGCTCAGCTCGGCATCCGTTGTTGGGGGTGTTCCTGTGCACTCTGAGGATGCTCTTGCAAATCTCTGTGTGCAGGATTTCGATGGGGTGTTTGTCCCATTTTTCAAAATCTTGATTTGCAAAAGGACCCCACACCTCACTACCATAAAGAATAATTGGTTCAATTATAGATTTGAATATTTTGAGCCAGATTCTAATGGGTATATTAATGTTTGAAGATTTCTTTATAGCATAGAAAGCCCTTCTTCCCTTCTCTCTGAGATAATCAACAGCCAGGTTAAAGTTTCCTGTAGATGTGATGTGTAGTCCTAAGTGTGTGTAGTCGTATGTGTGTTCCACCTCATGAGAGCCCAGGAAAAACCTGGTTTGGTTTCCCTGACCCCTGGGTCGTTTCTGGAATATCATAATTTTGGTTTTGTCCAGATTCTCAGATATGTTCAGACTCTCTCTCTCTTCTTCCCCATTCTGGTCCTTAGTCTCTCGTCCAGGAGACGTCTTGTCCCTGGTTGTATGTGTCACTGTGATTGTGTGGTTTGTTGTTGTTCCTCAAATAGAAGTCAAAGAGGAACTCTGATGGTGATTTTCCCTCCAGCTCTGTCTGTGCTTTCACTCAAGTCACTCAAACCACCGAGAACATAACAGACACCAGGGGGCAGTCACATGACAGAAAACATGGATGGTGGTGACTTTCTTTACTTCAAAATTAGTGTCTCAGTTCAGGTGCTGGATCCTCCCGCTCCTTCATGCTGGACCCATTAATACCACTGTCATTTATTATTATGGAAGTATTATGATGTAGTGGAATATACATATTAATACTACTACTACAACTAACACTGAAAATTAATTCTCTCAGGCTCAAATATATGAAATATACAGAATTTATAAAATGTTTTGCTTTGCTTTCATTTCTAAACTTGCTCTGTGTCAGAAAACAACCTTGTTCAGACAAGAATTCACAACTTCAAACTATTTAAAAATGTGTTAAAATCAAAGATAAATAAGAATTATGATTTTTATTTTGATTAGCATGAAGAGAACTCTGAGTACCTTTAAAAAATAAAATGGCTGCTCTGTCACGGCTGCAGCCATGCCTCCTGTGATCTCCCAGTGTTTTTCTCTGTTTTGTCCCCCTGTGTCTCCTGTTCGTCCTGTCTGTCTTTGTGTGTGTGTGTTTGTGTGGTGGGTGTGGTCTTCCCTCCTCCCTCTCCTGGCTCCCAGCTCTGCTCCACACTTGCTCATCATCTTCAATCGGCTCACCTGTCCGGCGTCACTCGTCACCTCTGCTCTACAACCAGTCATCGCTGGATCACTGCTTCGACTTCTCGTACGGTCGTATAGATTAAGTTGAGTTTAGGAGTTATATGATGTTTGTTTTTCTGTGGACTCTTCAGCGGCTAACAGTGTTTTTTCTTGTGCTTCAGGACTTCATCAACCTGTTTCCCTGCTACCTTTGTGTAATTCAGCCGTTTATCCCCCCTGAAATAAAGAAATAAATCCTGTTGTCTCACCTTGCATCAGTGTCTGTGTCCTGCATTTGGATCCACTAACTAACCAACTGTAACAGAATGACCCAGCGTAACATGGACCCAGCAGACACAGTTTGCCTTTTACTTGGACTTTGGAGACATTACCTTTTCTGCAATACCTCACCTGTTTTTGGATAAAGGATAACTGACTTGGTCGCCTCCCTAGGGAGGTGTTCCAGCTGGGAGGAGGACATGAGGCAGACCGAGGACCAGGTGGAGAGATTATATCTCCGTCTTGGCCTGGGAACACCTCAGGATCCCTCAGTCAGAGCTGGGGAGATGTGTGGCGTCCCCTGCTGGAGAGGATGAAAACTCCTCCTGAGTCAGTCTTTCCAGCCATCTCTGCTCCCAAGGCTCAAACCAGGTTCCCAGCACAAGTCTCTTAGCCTTGAAATACACTGCATGCAGAACGGTTCCGCCACGGCGTCGGAGCCGTTATGTTTCAATTTTAGTCTATGTGTCAGCTCACACAGTCTCCGGTTCTGCTGCGAAACAGCTCCGGAACAACTGCGGCGTCCGACAGCCCTCCGCAACACATACGCAGAGCTTCTATTTTTGCCGGACGCCGGAGCACCGTGCATCAAGCAGCACAGGGCAGATTGTGCCGGGCGGGAAGTCGGCTACAAAATACAAAATAAAACACCGGTTGATTTTCAAAATAAAATACTCCGTGTTCACCCAGTGCCACTTTGTTCTACTTCTACCCCTCCTCCGCAGTCTTGCAAGCAGTAGTAGCAAAGCAGCTGCTCTCCTCCTAGGAGCCGGCACTGAAATGCACAGAATAATTTAGTTAATCACTCTATCTCGTGCGTTCTCGTGACACTCGGTGTCCGGCAGAGCCGCATCACAAACGAATCGTGTCAGTTGGCGGACGGCGGAGTATGCTGTCGTTCCGGAGCAGAGTCATTCCGGAGTCGTTCCGCATGCAGTGTATTATAGCAGTTAGCCCCCAACTAGCCTCCCTCCTCTTGGATCCCATCTATCTCCCATACTTTGCGTTAGCTCTCAGTCATCTAGTGTCTCTTGGTTGCTTTTCATTACGTTGAATTATACCTCCTCGCTCTCTCCTCCACTGACCCAGAAGTTGTTTCCCCTCCGCCATCAGCATCTTCCAATTGCATAAATGTATCAGGAGAAGCTCTGAACGAGGACACACCAGTGTTCTCACCAAAAAATGCAGTTTGGTGAAACAATAAATCACTCTGAGGTTGGCCCATTACAAAGTTTAATAGTCAAGGGCTTGATCAGTTAAAATATACGCTGTCTGTCCAAAATAAAGTCACCACCTGGATTAAAAGGAAAGAAAACAACTAAGGACATTGATGAAACTACTAAAATTGAACTGTCAAACGCATCATTATAACCTGGAAGGATGGTGGTGAAGCATCATCTTCAAGGAAGAAATGTGGTCAGAAAAAATCTTGAATGATCCTGATCAGAGATCACTTAAACGTTTGGTGAAATCAAACCATAAAAACTCAACAGTAGAACTCACGGCTGTGTTTAATAGTGAAAGTAAGAACATTTCCACACACAATGTGAAAAGAACTTAGGGGACTAAACAGCCTTAGCCTTAAGAAATCCACTTATAAGTGAGGCTAATCAATAAAAAAGGTATCAGTTTACTGGGGAGAATAAAGTTTGGCCTCTGGAGTGATCGAAAAAGGTCATGTGGTCTGATGAGTCCAGATTTACCCTGTTCCAGAGTGATGGGGGCATCAGGGTAAGAAGAGAGGCAGATGAAGTGATGCTCCCATCATGCCTTGTGCCTACTGTACAGGCCTGTGGGGGCAGTGTTCTGATCTGAGGCTGCTTCAGTTGCTCAGTTTGACGTTCAGCAACGTTACGTGTCCAAAAAATGAGGTCAGTCACAACCTGAATATACTGAATGAGCAGATTTTTACATCAGTGGATTTTTTTTTCTCCCCTGATGACACGGACATATTCCAAGATGGCACACATTTTGGAGACATGGGTAACAGGGATATAAGATTACATATACAGTGATATTTTTTGCCATCTGATCTTTGATATTTGAACTGATTTCAGAAGGCAAAGAGTGACTAACACTGACATATATATTTCTATCCTTTGCCTTATTTGTTTATACAATTTCAGGGATTAATAATTACTATGATATAGTATAGTAGTATATAATATCATCATTAACTGCACTGTAACATGAGAGTTGTATGTGTTCTTTTGGATATGTGCCATGCACCTTTTGTCACATCTCTTCCAAAGTCACCGGTGTGCCCTTTGCACAGGTTGTTTTTAAGAGTTTGGGTCAGAGCGTGGAGGGGGTGCAGGGCAGGGAGGGGGTGAGAGCAGTGGTGAGAGCTGGGGTGCAGGGTCAGAAGTCTCAGGGCTCAGGAGAGGGTCCAGGAAAAAGGCTGCAACACCCACAGGGTTATTCTAGTTGATTCTAACCTGCATTTCAAGGCCGCTGCACCATGAAGTTCACCAGGCGAGTGATGTGGAACAGGGCTTTGTGCTACACGGGGCCTCTTGATCTTCTACTTCTGTTTTTTCTGAATTTTACCCAAATTAAAATGATGTGAAAGAGAACAGAAAAACAGAAGTCAAGGTCGTGCCACTTTTTAGTGTTTCCTATATTGTGGTAAAAAGGGTTGACCAGTATATTTTTAAGAACATATAATTGTACACAAATGTTACAAATGTCCCTGTTATTGAAATAATGATCATTTAAAGCTGTTAAGAGATTTGAAAAGTAAATCAATGGAAGATGTACAAAAGCAGAATGAGTTGACCACATTTAGTTTGCAGTAATGTTGATAAACTGGATTTTCATGTTTGTCTGATATTGTTTTTTTTATAAATGCAGAAGTTGGTCACCACAGCAGTTGGGTCCTCATTGTGAGAGTTCATCATAAAGAGGAACAGGACGCTTATTTTTGTCAGTCTCTTACTTGTTTGGTTTGCTTTATGTGTCAGTAACTCCAGGAATTTGTGATATTTCAATTGCAACAATTAACACAAATTCAGTCAACACGTGTGAATTCTGCAGACCTGTAGACCACCCTGAGAGGACAGGTTTACTGGTGGATGAGCAAAACGGATTTAGAGAAAACAGAGCATGTATTGATCGTATATATGCAGTAACTTCTATTATACACGCAAGAATTAAGTATAATCTGTCCACTTTTGTTTGTTTTATTGATTTTAAAAAGGCCTTTGAGTGGATTGATAGGGAGCTTCTTCAGCACAGAAGTTTTATTATGCCATTAAGTGTCTTTATCAAGCACCTGCTGTCTGTGTTCAGGTGAACGAACACACAACTGGATGGTTTCCTCAACAATTTGGTGTGAAACAGGGCGATGTTTTGTCCCCAACATTGTTTTCTATTCACGTTAATGATTTAGCTCTTCAAATTAAAGCATCTAGTTTGGGAGTTAAAGTTGATGATCAGATTGTGGAAATATTATTGTACGCAGATGATGTAGTTTTACTTGCGGAGCAGGAAAAAGATTTGCAGATTATGTTGAACATTGTTGTGGAGCGATGCTGGAAATGGAGACTAGTGGTAAATCAAGACAAAACACAAATAGTACATTTTAGACAGAAATCTTTTGAGAGAAGTTCTCAAGTTTTTAATCTTGGTCCAGTAATGCTGCCATATACTGATCAATATAAATATCTTGGTCTGACACTGGATGAGCACATGACATTCAAGGATGCGGTTAGTGTGTTATCTCATTCAGCAGGGAGAGCCCTGGAAATCAACACCTATACACAACTTTACAGTTCATGTGTTTGTTCTGTGTCTGATTATGCTTCTGGTGTTTGGTGCTTCCATGAACATTCAAATTGCAACTCTGTACATTATAGAGCTGTTCGATCCTTTTTTGGGAGTTCATTTTCTTCAGTTTTGACCATCAGTGGAGATTTGGGATGGGAGCCTCCAAATATCAGACATAAAACTGAAATGCTTTGACTGTGAGATTTGTGAGGATGTCAGATCACAGACTTACTAAAAAGATATTTAATTCGGACATTTCACATGGTCATCTCTGGGCCTATGAGATGAAATCTCTATTTCATTCAAATGACTTGTCATTTATTTTCTATAGCCCTATTCGCATGGGATTAGTATTACCTGGGGACGTCTGGTAATTTGTAAATTACCCCCCCACCTCTGTGTTTCTTGTGGCGCATTCGCACAGGATAAGCGAAGTCTGCATATTACTCAAATTTACTGACATTAAGGCCCGGATACCGGAAAAAGATAGAAAACAAAAAAACTAAAAAAATAAAAAGAACAAACACCGCCCAATCACTGAGATGCAGATTCGCACAGGACTAGTATTATCACAGGACGTCTGTGTTTGGCGAAATATGGTCGGTAATTTGCGGTGGAATTTTTACTTTACAAATTGCAGACATGGCGCATTCGCATGGGATTAAGATCACAAGCATCCTCAGCTATTATTACAAATTACCAGAGGTTCCCAGGTAATACTAATCCAGTGCGAATAGGGCTTATAACAAGTTACTTTGTAACATTCAGGAAATTAGATGGAAAATGTTTCTCATGTATAAAGAAAAATGGTCAGTTGATATATGGTATAAACCAAAATTACGAACTTATTGTCTTATAAAGAATTGCTATGATGTAGAATCCTACGTGAAGTATAATTTAAACAAAGGACAACGATCGTTATGTGCGCAGTTTTACCATCGGCCATAGAAACCGGCAGGTTTAATGTCACTCCAGAAGAGGAAAGACTGTTTGTTGTGTGAACTCGGTGAAATTGAGAATAAGGTTCACTTTTTGTTGGATATTATGAGGATTTAAGGGATGTACTTTTCACTAAAATGTCCTCGATCTATGTTGAATTTTTTTTTTGTTGGATGAGTATGCAGAACTTGAGTTGTGTTTTAGAAAGGGGACCTTTTTTGTGGCAGATTTTATTTTTCAGGCCTGGAAGAGAAGGAAGAATATTCTATTTAAGAGCTATGAAACGGACTGCAATTCTGTATTATAAGGAAAATGTTTGAGCACTGCAACTGTATTTGGTGTCTTATAAACCCATGGGGGTTGGGCACTTTTTGTGCATGACACGAAAATAAAGAATCAATCAATAAATCAATAAATCTGCATATTTATCATTGTTACTGACATTTACTGGGGTGCAGGGTCACAAGTCTCAGGGCTGAGGACAGGGTCCAGGAAAAAGGCTGCAACACCCACAGGGTTATTCTAGTTGATCCTAACCGGCATTTCAAGGCAGCTGCACCATGAAGTTCACCAGGCGAGTGATGTGGAACAGGACCTTGTGCCACACGTGCCACATCTTCTACTTCTGTTTTTTCTTTATTAAAATGATGTGAAAGAGAACAGAAAAACAGAAGTCAAGGTTGTGCCACTTTTTAGTTTCCTATATTGTGGTAAAAAGGGTTGACCAGTATGAGGGGCCGTCAGGGACATAATTCAGAATACGCTATTCACAAACACAACTCAAATGTCTTCACACACACAACTCAAATGTCTTCACACATACAACTCAAATGTCTTCACACATACAACTCAAATGTCTTCACACACACAACTCAAATGTCTTCACACACACAACTTTTCATTTCAGTTGTGTGTGTGAAGACATTTGAGTTGTGTGTGTGAGAACATTTCAGTAGTATGTGCAGACATTTGAGTTGTGTATGTGAAGACATTTCAATTGTGTGTGTGAGAACATTTGAGTTGTGTGTGTGAGAACATTTCAGAGGAACCGGAAGGCGTTTCAGTGTAAACGGAAGGCATTTCAATGTAAACGGAAGGCATTTCAGTGTAAACGGAAGGCATTTCAGTGTAAACGGAAGGCATTTCACGGAAGGCAGGCGGGTCGCATCCGGAAGTTGTACGGAGCACACATGTCGTCCCAGGCGCAACTCCCTGGTCAGCTAACTGACGCTGCAGCGTTATTAAATAATATTTTGGCGTCAGCAGAATCGATAAGAACGCTGGCGACTGCAACCACGACCGGAGCAACCAGGCAACAGCCAGTTGCCTCAGGTGCCGACCCCGTGGAGACTCGTCTCAGAACTTTGTTTCCTTCTGGCGGCCGCAGCAGCCGTAGCGGGCAGCCACTGGCAGCTGCTGGTCCTGTCCGGACTTCGGTGCCGCGTTACCAGGCACAGTGCTTCGGCATTGCATTCCAATAGTGTGAAGACATTTGAGTTGTGTGTGTGAAGACATTTGAGTTGTGTGTGTGAAGACATTTCAGTTGTGTTTGTGAAGACATTTCAGTTGTGTGTGTGAAGACATTTCAGTTGTGTGTGTGAAGACATTTCAGTTGTGTTTGTGAAGATATTTGAGTTGTATGTGTGAAGACATTTGAGTTGTATGTGTGAAGACATTTCAGTTGTGTGTGTGAAGACATTTCAGTTGTATGTGTGAAGACATTTGAGTTGTATGTGTGAAGACATTTGAGTTGTGTGTGTGAGAGCATTTCAGTTATGTATGTGTGTGTGAAGACATTTGAGTTGTGTGTGTGTGTGAAGACATTTCAGTTGTGTGTGTGAAGACATTTCAGTTGTGTTTGTGCGTATTCTGAATTATGTCCCTGACGGCCCCTCATAGACCAGTATATATTTTTTAAGAACATATAATTGTACACAAATGTTACAAATGTTCCTGTTATTGAAATAATGATCATTTAAAGCTGTTAAGAGATTTGAAAAGTAAATCAATGGAAGATGTACAAAAGCACAATGAGTTGACCACAGTCAGTCTGCAGTAATGTTGATAAACTGGATTTTCATGTTTGTCTGATATTGTTTTTTTTATAAATGCAGAAGTTGGTCACCACAGCAGTTGGGTCCTCATTGTGAGAGTTCATCATAAAGAGGAACAGGACGCTTATTTTTGTCAGTCTCTTACTTGTTTGGTTTGCTTTATGTGTCAGTAACTCCAGGAATTTGTGATATTTCAATTGCAACAATTAACACAAATTCAGTCAACACATGTGAATTCTGCAGACCTGTAGACCACCCTGAGAGGACAGGTTTACTGGTGGATGAGCAAAACGGATTTAGAGAAAACAGAGCATGTATTGATCGTATATATGCAGTAACTTCTATTATACACGCAAGAATTCAGTATAATCTGTCCACTTTTGTTTGTTTTATTGATTTTAAAAAGGCCTTTGAGTGGATTGATAGGGAGCTTCTTCAGCACAGAAGTTGTATTATGCCATTAAGTGTCTTTATCAAGTACCTGCTGTCTGTGTTCAGGTGAACGAACACACAACTGGATGGTTTCCTCAACAATCTGTTGTGAAACAGGGTGATGTTTTGTCCCCAACATTGTTTTCTATTCACGTTAATGATTTAGCTCTTCAAATCAAAGCGTCAAGTTTGGGAGTTAAAGTTGATGATCAGATTGTGGAAATATTATTGTACGCAGATGATGTAGTTTTACTTGTGGAGCAGGAAAATGATTTGCAGATTATGTTGAACATTGTTGTGGAATGATGCTGGAAATGGAGACTAGTGGTAAATCAAGACAAAACACAAATAGTAAATTTTAGACAGAAATCTTTTGAGAGAAATTCTCAAGTTTTTAATCTTGGTCCAGTAATGCTGTCATATACTGATCAATATAAATATCTTGGTTTTATGAAATGGACTGCAATTTTGTATTGTAAGGAAAATGTTTGTGCACTGCAACTGTGTCTTATAAACCCATGGGGGTTGGGCACTTTTTGTGCATGACACTAAAATAAAGAATCAATCAATCAATCAATCTGCATATTTATCATTGCTACTGACATTTACCAACACCCTGTGCACTTGTATCTTTGTATCTAGAACAATAAGATCAGAATATGATTATATTCTCCCTGGAACAAGTTGCCTTTGATTTTTAATGAATTAAAGGCAAAACTGCAACGTCTTTGCAAAAGAACATCTAAAAACATCACAACATGCTTTGCAGTTTTTTGTTTTTTTATTAGAAAAGCAGCTGTGACATCAGGTATTTTGGGCTGCAACAATCCCTGTTTTTCTGTTCCTCAGATTTTAAGTTTAATCAGATGTCAGATGGGCTTCAGAGCAGCTGTATCATTAAACCTCTGGTCTACAGTAATTGATATCACACTTTTACCTCCTTTCAACATCATGTTCTGTCATCATACTGTGGGTGCAGCTCAGGCTGCAAATTAAAACAGAGAGAAATAGAGGAAGTAAATTTTCTCTTAAAGCAACTTCAGCCTCTCGATTGATCAGACAGTCAGAGAGTGAAGTGACTGAATCAGTTCTGCATCAGGATCCAGTTCACAATGAATCTCCACCACGTTCTGTTCTTCTGCTTCTTATCAGGTGAGAGTTGATACCTGACTGTCTCTTTAAAGCTGCACCACACACGGCTTTTTGACATTTGTACAAATGTTTGATGAGATGTTTTTCAGCTGCTGTGTTCTTAGTCAGATGTCCTGTTGCTCTCTGATTTACTCTGTTACTAGTTTCTGCTGCAGCTTTT
>JAJHUR010101778.1:0-10732 GCA_027495735.1 Lutjanus campechanus | reverse complement strand
TCAGCCCAGGAATGAATGCTAGAAAGTCTTGCATGGAGATACTGAAGAACAATGTAGCAGTGAGTGACTGTGGGGTTTGAACACTGGCCTGATTACTGCTGAGCTGCAGCTGTGTGGACAGCTGTGTGGAGATGGGCTGATGAGGTGGGAGTGACTGGCAAGGAGAGTGGAGCAGAGGTGGGGAGAATGGAGAGAGAGTGGGAGAGAACTGGAGTGAGCATGCAGAGCTATGACACAACTACTTAGTTGGATGTAGGCAACAAAACTACTTGGTTAGGTTTCTGCAAAAAAGCTACTTGATTTGGTTGAAGCAACCTGGGTGCAAATGGCCACATTGGATATTCAAGTCTGGGTGCAAACAGCTTCTGCCAAATAAGAATCATTGTGTTGTCACGTTAAAATGAGCTGTTTTTACCTTCAGAGACCACGTTGAACCACCTTCTTTCTACAAAAGTCCATAACAAACAAGGGCAGAGGGCCTTTTGTCTTTTGCATGAGTTTCACACCCACCATAGGTTCTCCCTCAGGCTTGCAAGGGAAAAGTTGTTTGCAGTCTGCAAACTCACCACTAGATGTCACTAAATTCTACACACTGGTCTTTTAAGTTGAGTTGTTTACTCACCAATGAGGGTGCCGCTCCTCTCCTGATCTGACTCTCCAGTTTGGGAATGTATAATCCTGCATGTTCAATGTGGAAAGTTGCATTGCTCATTTCCTTGAATGGTAACATCCCATGTCTGATTCCTTGTGCTGCAGCTTGTAACAGTCCCTCCTGTGTCTGTAAATGTGCACCAGGGTCGTATTGAATCTCCATCATACTGAGTGAGGGTCTCCTGCTGCCTGGCATGATTACCTCCAGTCCAACTGTTACTCCTCCTGTGAAAAGAGACTTTGTTTTAACAACTGTGACATCTTCAAACACTATCAGTGAAAATCACATATCACCATATTTTTGACCAAAGACCTCGATAACGATATTTATTGATATTGTGACGATATTGTAATAATGACTGTTGGTGCTTTAACAAAATATTAACTCCATGAGATTTTTGATATTCATCAGTAATGTTGATATTATGATTGAATGGGTAAAAGCAAATAATAGGACAATCTGTTTAGTTAATAAAACCAGGAAAAGAAAACACTGAAAACATCTGTATCACAATATAATGATATCCAAGACAATATCTAGTCTCATATCACTGTATTGATATTTAAATTTAATGATATATTGCCCAGTAAAAGATAACTAGATAACTTAACCTGTTCATTTCTTTCTATAGTGCCACTTCCACATACTTTGTTGTACTTTATTGCTTATATGATGACAGTCTAAGACACAACAGGACAGGAAATGTGTGTCAGTTGATCTTCTCTTAAAGTCTCTGTTTTCTGGCTGTAGAAGCAAAATTAATTCAGACTTACCTGTAGTTCCAGTGAGCAAAATGATGTTTATTATCCCTCATTGATTTGTTGGATGTTGTTTAATGTCAGGATGTTAAACTGACCACAGTGCCTTTAGCTTCAGTTCTTAATCCGCCCGCTC
Organism: Lutjanus campechanus; assembly: GCA_027495735.1. Taxonomy (NCBI): domain Eukaryota; kingdom Metazoa; phylum Chordata; class Actinopteri; order Lutjaniformes; family Lutjanidae; genus Lutjanus; species Lutjanus campechanus. The sequence goes on along the minus strand of JAJHUR010101778.1, from coordinate 9,186 downwards.
CACTACGTCAATGGATTCCTGGAATGGGAGTGTGAGCTTTTTGTAGCGTTAGCAGTGAAATATGCAGTATTGAGCCAAAACCGGAAGGAATTCACAGTCCTTGCACACAAGTCCATCAGTGCATGTGTGGACAGTGGCTAATGAGGGCAGGCCCTAGGATTTTGGCAGCCCTTAAAAGGATTTTGTTTGGGGCCTCAAACCACTCCCAGCTCCAGTGTTGTGCAAGAACATGCGAAAAGAGCTGCGTTCATTGGTGAACGGTGAAGTGAACGAGTGAAGGGAAGCCTGCAGGCTGTAGAGTATGTTAACAGTGAGAAACACACAGACAGATCTGCATTATACTCCCATCTCCAAACGACTGTTTCTATGGAAGCCCAGAATAATAATAATGAAAATGACTTATTAAGTCATTATTTTAAGATATTAAGTGATTATTTTCAGATACAAATTCAAATTCATCTTTAAGACGGCCTCAAGGGAGGGCAGAAGTGGAGCCGGACCCTTCAGGTGGACAACCCTGGGGGCAGGACAGAAGAGCGAAAGATGCAGGCTGAAGCCCCACCAGGACTGAAGATGGAGATGACAGGAAGCTAACAGGCTGCACTGACAGCTGGCAACCAGCCGGCTAGATGCCAGCAGACCAAGGTGAGGGTTGGTGATTAGCATGCTGGAATACACCGTCCAGGTCATGACAAGCTGCTGAACCTGGACGGTTAGTGCAGTCAGCGCCTGCTGACAGGCGGCTGACGACTGTCTAGCCTCCACACGGGCAGTGGAAATCAAAGTTTCATGCTGCTGGAGGACGCTCCACGTCTTTGCTCCACGTCTTCGCTCCATGTCTTCATGTGAGCGGAACCAGGGAGCAGGAGAGTTCAGGATGAGGTCAGGGACGTACGGCTGTGAGCTATGACGAGGGGAAACTGGGGGTGATTGCAACATTTATTTAAAAAATAATTCTCCATAACTCACAGACTACTTAAAACACAATAGTCATAATTTGATATGAAAAACATACAAATGTGCACTAATTAATAATACAATTGATATATTTTCACCAATAAGAATAATCGCTGCCCTGCTACCTGTTAGTTTTAACATTGATTGATTAATCGATTGTTTCTTTTGTTGTTCTATAATATGCTCCCAACTACCTGCCTTGTTTTAAGATAAGAGCCCACTACAGCCCCTCAGGTCCCCTGGTAGTTGTCTCCTGGTTGTTCCTAGAATTCGGTGAGGCCGCTTTTACCCTCGAGGGCCTCAGCTGGTGGAACAACCTGCCGGAGAACCTGAGGGGAGCAGAGACAAAACTTAAAATATACCTTTATAGGCTGGTTGATTTTTAACGAGTGTTATTTTGTTAATTTAATGATTTTGTTCAAATGTTTTTATTTAAATGTTTGCTCTTTTTTTTTTATTTTTACCTGCTTTTAGGTTAAGCACTTGGAGTTGACACACTAGACCTTTAATTGTCTTTTTACAGCATGCAAATGCTCACGGAGAAACTGAGCTTGTGCTTTGAATTTTGAAAATAGACGTGCTGCTTCATGGTGAATCAACTTTATTATTATACATGGACAAAAACCAGGTTATACAGGAATATTTAACTGTTGTATTTCACACCGATAAATATTCTGACTCATGCACACCACCTGGATATGACTATCCACAGCTGAATCTGCATTTTGTGCAGACTATCCTCAAATAATTGGAAATTCTTAATAACATAAAAACTGTTCAGCTTATGGGCAACTATCATTCATTAATTGTATTTTTGCGTAAAATAACACACACACACCTCTGAGGTGATGTTGAGCTCAGCTCGGCTGAACTGTGCAGTTCTGAAGGATAAACTTGACCTGACAGCTCATATTACATCACTTCTTCCACCGTCCCAATGGAAACCAAGCACCACTGAATAAATAAAATAAACCTTAAATATAATGGCCGTAACCGTTATGTAAATATCATATGTGTTTATTTGTATCTCAGCATTTATTAATGTTGTTAATTTTATACTTATGAACTTAATTATTTCTTGATTTATTTCCCACTGGTAAGTAATCATATCAACCTAAAACTTTATATTAAACATAATGAAATTACTCTTAATGATCATACAGTCTTCTCTGGTGCCTCTGAAGGCTGATTGATTGATTTTTTCATAATTGGAAGATGCTGTCAACCTGCTGGCAAAGAGCTGGAGAAGTAGGGAACTCTTATTTTGAAGGAATTACAGTGGAAAAATGATCAACAGAGCAATAATACAAAGAAAGTACTCAATTATTATACAATTCATTAAAAAATAACTATATGAAGTAGTTTAAGTAATGAAGTCAAAATAAAGATTGTGTCAGGTTCTGCACCAAGTGAAGTTTCCACTGCTGAAAACAACTATGTGATATTGACACGTTAGCTTATACTGACATCTAGAGGTTGAAGGCCTTCAGTGCACAGAAACCAAAATCAGGAATGAATACTGGGACGTGTAGTTTATAGACACCACATAAACACTGATTGTACCACTTTGCATTATTCTTTAAATAAATATGACAATTTAATTTGTCTTATTTTGTGTTGTTATTCATGCTGAAGGTTTTCCATTATGGGTACATTTGTTTCATTTGAGTCACTTTAAGGTTTTTTTTTTAAAGGTCATGATTAAACTATGACAATTTGAGAACCAGCAGGACCCCTCTCAGTCAAAAGTCTCATCTCCACATCTCTTGAACTTCTACCACCAGCGGCTCCAGAAGACACTTTTGATCTGCAGGATCTCAGCATCCAACCGCACCAGAAGCTTAAAAGTGCAACAACGACAAACACCACAGCTGCTGTGATCCCAACGATGGTGCAAGTTCCCATCTGTTTCTGTGTCAGCTACAGCAGGGGGGGAAATGAGACAGAGGAATACAGCTGAATTCAACGAGACACTGAAATATTGATTGCAAATGTAACAACACATCACCTGAAATATTATTGACCTTTTGAAATGCTGGTGCATGAAAGTACTTTCGCAAAGTGGAGAGTTTTGCAGCTGTTGTGGTTGAGTTTCAAGTGTGTTGCAAAGGGCTTGACATCATGCAACTCAACTGCCGGAGCTATCTCCTAAGAATCAGGACCAGACATCGTCTGAATGTGCCCTTTCACACATGCAACACGCAAACTACGCTTTCTGTTCTGGGTCAATGATTGGCGAGTGGTTGCCATGTATTTTATCTGCTCAAACTGACAGCTGATGACCGCCATAGATGGACTGACTGCACTGCTGCCACAATTACTATAAAATGCTTAACTTCTGTGGAGAACTCTGCACTAACACACAACACACCCTGACTGTTTTTGCACTGAGATCAATACAGCGTCTGGAAATGAACAAACTGTGATGGAAGTGGAGAAAGATGATAGATATAAAGATCAGCTAACTTCAGTGTGCCGACTTGGTAGCGATATGTTTTTTCCCAGGAAGCAAAGAAAGGTCGCTATCCGTCAGGACAGACACCTTGTGGTGCTTTTCTGACTGTACGTCTGATGTCTTCACATCACAGATGATGAAAAAAGTCATTAAGACGTGAGCTCAAAAGATATCACCCTCTGACTGGCAGATAGTTTGTATTAAAACAAAACTATCAGTGGGCAGCTGCACCACTCAACTCAACGCACCCACTCACTTGCTTAGGAAACTGATGAGCTCAGGACTAATGAGCTGGCAGGTTTAAGTCTGGGCCAAAAATTGACATTTGTGCTGCAGGCAGCTCCTCCGGGTAGTTTGCAGTGTTGCAGTGCATGGGTGAAAAGAGCTTCACCTGAGTTTCAACCAACTAAAGTTGCCTGAAAGTTTCATGGCGCATATTCACCCTTATGTTTGGTTCTTTGTGGAACTCTCTGAAAGTTTTAACAGGTAGGCTATAACAAGGGTTCTCCTATGGGGACAAGCCAAATAACCCTCGATGATTCTTCTAGTTAGCACCTTTATTTCTAAGAGTGTAATGCATGTGAGTTTTGAGAAGAAAGATCTGAACTGTTTCTGACCTTCATCCTCACAGCAGAAAGCGTCTTTCTCTCTTGATCTGTGATGTAGGACAGGAAGTAGTCACCTTCGTCCTCTGGTTTAACCTCGTTCAGTGTCAGCGTCAAGTCTCCGTGCGACTTCCAGTCGGATGAAACAAATAGTCTTCCCCAAACCCTGAGCCCATATCTGATCATCCCGGAGGAGAGGTCCAGCTCAAACACAGGTTTTCCGTCTTTTTCCAACCTGTACTTCGCTTCTTCTCTCGCAGTAACATAGTGGAACGGAAATCTGACGGTTCCTCCCTCGATCACAGACACTTGGGAAGCTTCAAGGACATTCAGCCAGATACTTGTGTCACCTTTGCCACCACAGGATAACTCGTACAATCCGTTATCATTCATGTTTGTGCTGTCCAAGATCACAGAATTGTTACGACTCATCCTATACAGGTACCCTGGTCCTGGTTCCCAAACACCGTCCCAATAAGCCACCAGCCGCCTCCAGCCATTGTTCAGCCGGTGTACAAGTCTGGCTCTTCTTTTCTTGCAAGTTGCAGTTGCTGAAAACTCAACAGGATCTCCCAGAATTTTATCAATACAAAAAATATGATCGATAACACATAAGAGAACGAGCAATCGAAGCCCGGACATTGTCTTCTCTTCCTCGTCTGTCTCCTACTACTGGAGAGACTCTTGTGCACGTTGTTGGGAAGCAACGGGTGTAACATGTGGACAAACAGGTCCTGCTCTCTTTGCAGCAGGTGTGTGCATGTTATCATGTTACAACCTGCAGGCATTAGTGATTTCTTATGGCTGAACAGAATTACACACATGCAAAAGTTAACTAAAAATGTATGAAAGGGATCTATGTTTTGATAGATCTGCCTTTCTCCAAACAGCTGGTTCTATGGAAGAAAAAAAAAGATCCTGTAAGTCATTATAATGACAAACTTTGTCCAAATAGTGTCTTGGAGTCTCAAAATAATAAGAAACATTTTCAAAATGACTTAATTATTCATTATTTTAAGATATTAAGTGATCACTTTGAGATAAAAACTCATATCTTTAAGAATTGGCCTCGGGGGAGGGCAGAAGTGGAGCTGGACCCTTCAGGTGGACAGCCTGGGGGCAGGGCAGAGGAGTGAAAGATGCAGGCTGCAGCTTCACCAGGACTGAAGATGTTTGTGTCATTTGAGTCACTTTATTAAAGGTCATGATTAAACTATGACAATCTGGGAACCAGCAGGACCCCCCTCAGTCAAAATCTCCATCTCCACATCTCTTGAACTTCTTCCACCAGCGGGTCCAGAAGACACTTTTGATCTGCAGGATCTCAGCATCCAACCGCACCAGAGACTTAAAGGTGCAACAACGACAAACATCACAGCTGCTGTTATCCTGACAGCAGGATAACAGCAGGTGATGGGATGAGATGTTCCTGTCTGTTTCTGTGTCAGCTACAGTGAGGGAAAAAGAAAACAGGAATATCGCTGAATTTAGGCCTGGTTGGACAACATGACACTGAAACGTTACACTGATTACAAATGTAACAACACACTTTTAGAGATAAGGGTTCCTCCTGAAGGGTTGAGACTCTACCCAGAACCATTTGCTTCCAAAGAACTCTGTTTTTGGTTGGGTTGCACCAACAAGAATTAATTTTAAAATCTGATTAATGAAAGTAGTTTTGCTAATGGGGACAAGCCAAATGACCCTATATAATTCTAGTTAGCACCTTTAAGAGTGTAATGCATGTGAGTTTTGAGAAGAGAGATCTGAACTGTTTCTGACCTTCATCCTCACAGCAGAAAGTGTCTTCCTCTCTTGATCTGTGATGTAGGACAGGAAGTAGTCACCTTCGTCCTCTGGTTTAACCTCATTCAGTGTCAGCGTCAAGTCTCCATTCGACTCCCAATCAGATGACACAAAAGCTCTTCTCCAAATCTCGAGCTCATATCTGATCACCTCGGAGGAGAGGTCCAGCTCAAACACAGGTTTTCCGTCTTTTTCCAACCTGTACTTCGCTTCTTCTCTCGCAGTAACGTAGTGGAACGGAAATCTGACGGATCCTCCCTCGATCACAGACACTTGGGAGGCTTCAAGGACATTCAGCTGGATACTTGTGTCACCTTCGCCCCCACAGGTTAACTCGTACAAACCGTTGTCGTTCATGTTTGCACTGTTCAAGATGACAGAATTGTTAAGACTCATCCTGTACTTGTAGCCTGGTCCTGGTTCCCAAACACCGTCCCAATAAGCCACCAGCCGCCTCCAGCCATTGTTCATCAGGTGAACAAGTCTGGCTTTTCTTTTCTTGCAAGTTGCAGTTGCTGAAAACTCAACAGGATCTCCCAGAATTTTATCAATACAAAAAATATGATCGATAACACACAAGAGAACGAGCAATCGAAGCCCCGCCATTGTCTTCTCTGCCTTGTTTATCTCCTGTTAATGGAGAGACTCTTGTGCACGTTGTTGGGAGGCAACCGGTGTAACATGTGGACAAACAGGTTCTGCTCTCTCTGCAGCAGGCGTGTGCACGTTATCATGTTACAACCTGCAGACATTAGTGATTGGATATGGCTGAGCAGAATTACACACAAGCAAAAGTTAACTAAAAATGTATGAAAGCTGGAAGGGATCTATGTTTGGTCATTGGAAGAGACACCAGGAGGGCATATTGTCAAGTTTTCTTCACTGGAGGGGCACTCTAGAGGGCACTTTAACAAGTTTTCTGGACATTGAGCCACCCTAGGGGGCACTTTATCACACTTTGCTCACTGGAAGGACGCCCTACCCTTTTTTTCACTTGAGAGGCACCTTAGAGGACACTTTATCATGTTTTGTCCATTGGAAGGGCAAACATAAACATAATATAAAGCTTCCTCAAAAAGAAATTGTACCATCATTCCACCTCTGTCCTCAGGCTGTGAGACTCCTAAATTCATCCTCAGCATTCCACCATGAAAAAAATATTAAATTTTTATGATTTATTAGTTAAAAAATTAAACCCGACCCTAAATCAGCATGAGGGTGAGTAGATAAGGATTGAATTTTCATTTTTGGGTGAACTATCCCTTTAAGTACGGGATAATGTACAGTGAGCAGGTCTTTATTGTGAAATAAATCCAGACAGGATGATGCAGGAACCTGACACAAAGCGGAGGGGTCTTGAATCACCCTGAAGAGGTTTATTTCACAATAATGACCTGCTCAATGTACATTATCCTGCTTATAACATGGTTACTTATCCTCCCAAAAATATTTTGTGTCACAAAATGTCAATTTTAAAATGATTTCATGGCTTTATTTCACAACGGTGACCTGCTGACTGTACAATATCTTACTTATTATATGGTTACTTATCCCCCCAACAAGTTCATGTCATGAAATATTAATTTGAAAATCATTTTATGATTTTATGGCTTTGATTCACTTACTCATTTCATGGTTATGTGCCAAAAAAATCAACAATTTGACACTAAATATTAATTCTTTAATGATTTTTAGTGATTTAACAATGTTTTTATCGTTCCTTTAGAGTCTATGATCAGAACTGTGTCCATAGCAACAGCCTGCTCTTCATAGCAACGGTCTGTTACAGAAATAACAGACCTTAGAATGCTGTTATTGACCAATCAGAATCAAGTATTTAATAAAGCCATGTAATAATTTCTCGTGAACAGCTCCTCTCTCTTCAACCCATTTCAACAGAAACAACACATTAACACATTACATTACTGTTTCTTACGAGACTGATGGAACAATCAGGTCTATAGAACACAGAACAGTCCCTCCCTCCTCAATAGATGGCCTTTTATAACGACATTAATGATCAGCAGCTCCAGCTGAGATGCTCAAATCTTAAATGGCTCGATTTAGCTGATCTCACCCATAAAAATAAAAAAAAAAGTTCGATCTTAAGGTATTGATCAGTTCCTGACTTCGAGGGAAAAAACTCAAAATTACCCAATAAGATATCTGTCTCCTTAACGAAATCACCCACATATTTAGCCTACTCACAGTGATCTTGACCCTCCTCTCTTCAGGCCTCTTCTGTACTGTTTCACGGTTGTCATGGAGACGTCCCTCCCTCTGATTATTCTCGAACGGGAAGTAAACGCCTCTTGCCAACTTCTTGAGAACTGTTGAATGTGGTTAGAGTGTCCCGGGCTGCTCTGACAGTAGGACCGATCAAACAACTGTCCTAACTTTCAGAAACTCATCATATTCTTCTTTTTCCCCCCCTTTAATTTAACCGAAAACACGGATCGTTTCTGTGGATGTAACATGTTCGTCCCTCTCGTGGTCGCCGCTCTGCTGTCTTGCTGTACAGGTACTGTATGTATGAGTTTATGTCGTCTTTATGAATGGTTTACTTTACTGGGTGCACAAGTTATAACAGCGGCTGAAACACAAGTGTTCTCCGTTTAGTTTAGTTTGGTTTAATTCAGTTTAGCGAAATAAACTCGTCGTTCGTGAAGCCGGTTGAAATTTGAAGCCATCAGGAAGGAGTAAATCTGTCAAGATTTATTTCATTACTGGTGTGTGGGTGGATAGAGGTCACATGCAGCATATTTTCTTCTCTATATTTTTCCCCTCTTTTCTTTCAGAAGTTTTGGGGAACGATGGATTACATGTAACGGGATTACGTTATCTGGACACAGTAAAGTAGTTTTATTCAGTCACAGTTACAGATAAAAAAAGATCAGATTACAAAAACAATACCATGCACAGTGCGCCACACAGCTGCCAATTCATAATCATCGTAATCTTTGGTCAAACAATGCTTCACTGGGTGGAAATTTCAAGTTTTTTTGGTCTTAAAATCAATCGATCAGTCAATCAATAGCACAGCTGGACAAACTAATAAACCCAGCAACAAACATAAAATGCTTCGAGCTCCAATGATTAATGTATTATTATTCAACTATTAAATTAATCACCAACTATTAAGATAATCGATTAATCATTTTGAGTATTTATTTTTTAATTAAAAAAGTAGAATTTCTCTGATTTCAGCTTCTTAAATGTGAATATTTTCTGGTTTCTTTAATCCTCTCTGACAGTAAACTGAATATTTTTGGGTTGTGGACAAAACGAGATATTTGAGGACGTCATTTTAGATTTGGGGAAACACTGACTGACACTTTTCACCACTTTTTAAAACAAACAATT
>JAJHUR010101770.1:2900-18518 GCA_027495735.1 Lutjanus campechanus | reverse complement strand
ATGACTTTTCCTCATTAAGTCAGGGCACTTTGATGACTTTAAATCTGACTCATTCAAGCTTTTTTAATGTTGAGAGCTGGAGAGCAGGAGGCTGTGAGGTGATGTTGGTGTAGCAGCCACTTGGACTGGGATGATACATTAATCTCCTGATACTTTGACATGTATCACAATTTATTGCGATTTTTGTTTGCTTTTTTTTAACACTAGACCATGGAGACAAGTTGAATCATACTGCATATCATGATTCATATTTCGCACATCACATATCAATCGGTCTTTGAATTTTATTTCAGCAGTATCATTTCTATACCGCATATAAAATTACTAAATAAAATACTTTCTGAAGTGAAGTTTAGCTTTTCCTGCTCATTAAGCTAGTGCCATAAAAAAATAAAGTAAGATGTTTGATCAAAATTGATACAAACAAAAGGCCTTTATGTTAACTCTCTTTCACATATATAACTGAACTTTGACCCTTTGAGGTTCCTGTAGCTGCTCAGTGTGGAGTGTTGAAGCCAGAGTAATACAGTTAGCAACATCAGAGGAAATACATGCATTAAACCACGACTACACATGTTGTTTAATGTAAAGAATGTGAAGTAAAATGGATTTGTTTGTGAAAATATAACCGTGATCGCAATGCTAATTTCCATTAGCATGTAAATGGGAATTCCCATTATGTGTTAGCATCAAGCTAACAGACTAAGCACAAGTTATTTATATATATATATTTTTAAAAAATCAATTCAGGAATTCTAAAGTTTCTGTAAGCATAACAATTATGTTGCTACTAGTATTTCAAGATGCACATTTAATTTAGTAAAACAACCGATAATAATAAAGAAATGTTTTGTTGAAAATGTGTGTATCACATATGACAAAAGATAATTTATTTATGAATCCCTCAGTTATTATTCTATTAAATTTCATAATTTAATCTGTATTATTCCCACCACTATCATAAAGACACGCTAAAGCAGATACAATTAGAATGGAAATTTATTTATATATTTATGTTTTTTGTTTGTTTTTTCCATATGCAATCTCCTCTCATTATACGGTGTTATACTGACCAGAAAATGCGAAATAAAAAGGCTCCTGTTTGGAAAAGAAAGAAGCAAATCTATTAAAATGTGCCAAATTTTCCAAAAGCAAAGAACAATACTTGTTCTTGTTTCTACAACAAATAGCCAATGTATCAAATATGATACAGACAAAATATTATATATGTAACTGGGTTTTTTTGTCAAAAGGTCCAATAAACACTTCAATTAAAAAAAATTGAATTTTCAGGCCATTATTTCATGTGTCAGGCTTTACAGGGTTAAAGCTACAAGGAACCTTCATATTTTGTTGATTTTGGAGCCTCCTGTGGACAGAAGTGGTACTGCTTCCACTGTAATTACCACAAAATATAAAATATGAATAAAATCTCTTCCTAACTTATGTAGGTGACATAGAATCATCAGTAACAAACTGAAACTGTTTCATAACCAGTAAAAACTCTTTGTAATGGCTTTAATGTTTTCAGGTGCTTTAAAACTCCAACTTGTCTGAGACACGCCTGATAATATTTAGGGCAGCGTGTGTTAAACAATTAAACTAACCCATATACACAAACACACACCCTTATCCATCACACAGGTTCCTGATACTGCGAGGCAGCTGCTGACGAGAACTTAAACCAACAGCAGATTGTTAATGATTAACCAAAATGGTCTTTTTGGAGAGGGCCAAGGTCCAAGGAGCAAATCAGAGACGAGACCTGAGAGCGTTGTTACAAACATGGGAAAGGCGACAAAAACCCACAACTCAAACACGACTAAAGGTGCAGAGAACGTGACAAAACATGAGGAAGTAGCTGTAAATGTGCAAAAGTGTATTTGTGAGAGAAAAAGCTGTAGACGGCAGGGATGGAGATGTTAAAAATGACTGTCCAGGATGTGACTAATAAAGCTGATGTTCGGCTCGAGGGTGGGGATTTTCTGCAGCACTAAATGTAATATGACTGAGAGAGTGAAGACTGGTGCCGTCTTAAATTACATCACTGAACAATGAACTGACTAACAGCAAAATGAATAAACAAATCAGTCACTGTTGTCTATAAAATTAAATAAATGATCAAATTCTGGAGGCGTTTTCTATGACAACATGTCTGTAGTGAAGAATGATGTAGGGAATTTCATAGCGACTAATTTCCTGTCGCTTAAACGCAAAATTTAATTTAGACTAGCTGACTAATCTAACAGTAAAACACTCAGAAAGCAGTTAAAATTGACCACAATTTATTAATTGCTAATGTTAAACCTCGTCTGAAAATATACTGCGTGTATTAAGAGCCACTTGAAGCCGTTAATCACAGTCTACAATTGCCAAACTGTTTTTTAAACTTAACCTACAAAACATGACAACAATTCACTCAATGCTTCACCTTTTCAGACCAAAAAGGATCAAAGTGTCTGCAGGTAAACAACATCATTCACCTGGAGCTGACGTTAGCCGCCAGCCTGACACACAGTGTGGCTAACATTAGCAGAGCAGCCATCGGCAACCTGACGTGCCGGATGGTTTGTTACAAATAACCGTCTGGAGAGTCGTCCATAGAAACCATTTGGAAATGGGCAGGCACTTTCAAAAACACACTTGGCAGGTGATTGGATGAACTATCTGTCACATCTAACACAGGCTAACTTCAACCGACCAGATCAACTCACTAAACCGCATCTGAAGCTGGCCAGAAGAAGAGCGAACACATCTTTTCCATCGACAAAAGCTTTTAGTGTCGTTCTTTGCTCTTCGTTCACTGAAGAAATACTCTCCAGTTCTGATATAACTGATGCCATCACAGTATCTACGCTAACCTCCTCAGGAGCCGCCATTGTTTATTCATTTTCCATGATCACTTCTCGCTGTCATCACACCTAAAACCACGTCCGTAGCTGCCAGTAAACCATCCTAGGATGCTTATTGACACAAATGGATAACTTGGAGCCTGGCAAGATGGACTCCAGCTGCCTTGCAAAGTAAAGCCATTGGAGCATTCACGCCGGGCGAGAGCAGCTGCTGCCTGACGGGGTCACAGCCCCAACTAGTGGCAGGAGGCTGCATAACAACTTAGAGGCAACAGTTAACTGGCGCTGTACATGAATAAAATATTGATAAGTGGTTTAACTGACCAGCATTTCTGGTGCTGACTACCAAGGATGCGGCGTTACAGTTTAAGTTATTTTGCTGTTGTTGAAAACAGCATTTCAAGACTGTTCACTGTCAGATTCTTTGTGAAACTTAGCTATAGTTGTGATTTTTTAAAAATGTCTGTGACTTATTAATAACAACACATTATGTAGTAATGTGTAGCTTTTAGCAACGACCAGATGTAGGGCCCCATGAAATCTATGTTATTGCTTTTTAAAATTGCAGCTGTAACTGTAATTGTAATTGTGTTGTGACAGAAACTATAGGGCCCATCTTAATGCTGCTATCAGTCTGTCACTGGCCTGTAAAGGGCCCCTCGTCAAAAGGCACTGGCCCCTGGGCCAAACAACCTTGCTGGGGGAAACCCTGAAGAGGCTGATGCACACTGACAATCACTTCTTTTTCCTCGTTTTTATATTTATGGATCTTGTACATAATTCTGTTGGTCTGGATGATGACGTGTTTACTTTGGAGTCATTTATCTTATACTTATTCTATTCTATCACGTCTGCTTCAGTAAATAAATACTCAACACCAAGCACGCCTCGCTCTTTGTACCTTTGGTTTCTTCCCAAACAGCCACAGCTTGTTCTTGGTTCTGCTCATGGGGTGTTTCGGGTCAGATCGTGGCCCCGGGGCCCCGTCTCTGTCTCTGTCTCCTTTAGGTGTGCTGCTGATGGTCCCATCTGAACCCGTTCTGCTCAGATTCTGACTGAAGTCTTCGAAGGGGAAGTCGCCCGGCGGTTCAAAGCCGGACTTAAACGACTCCACGACAATGGATGAATCCTGGGAGGAAAGGAGGATAAAAACAGACGGACAGATGAGCGGTGAGAGACAAAAAGACAGACACCCATCTTTCTTCTCTTCTCTTACATCTCTCCATCCCTCCAACAGTTTGTTTCTTCAGGACAGTTTTCTTACAGCCTCTACTACATACCCGTCGCTCATCGACAGCTTTGGCAGCAGAAACCATTCCTTCTAGACATTTGGAGACGATGGGAATGACCCTCCGCTCTGCCTCAGCAAAGCTCCGGTACGTCTCTCCGAGCTTCACTGTCCGACGTTCATCCATGTCCTGCAGATTCTGTGACACAGAAAAAAAAAACCTTTTTACATCTAAATGTGCTCCAGAATAAAAACCTTTACATCACCACTCAAATCATGATACATCATCAGGTAGAGACAAACATGTTTTGCCACCGTCAGCTCGCAGTGATGTGCAGGTCGATTTTCATGAAAATACCACGGGTTTGAGTGGGTGGGTCAAAGCAGCCGTGCTAATGACTTCCAGGAACATTGGGTGCAACAGTCCACTTCTGTCTGCTGGAGTGTGGAACGATAAAGGACACTTTGCCAGCACCCCCAAATGCAGAGACACAAATCAAGCAGGGGGTTGATCAAAATCTCCCTCATGAGATTTTGAGTGTCAGACATTTTATTTCCTGCATTCTGGTGAATTTTTATGCACCAATTTGTGCTTTTTATGGATCAGTTTCAAACTCCTCTTCTTCTCTGAACATGAAGATGAAGAAAATAATTTTTAATGTATCATTCATGCCAATAAAGCAGACTGAATTTAACTGAGTAAAGCACAGTTGCATCAGTTATAATGAGGATTCAAACATCAGATCAAAGACTTTGAGCAAAATCTTTGGTCTGTCAACATAACTCTAATTTTCATTTTACAAACCTAAAACTGCTTACATCAGGATTAACATGTTGTTTGTTTGTTTGTGTATTTGTTTGTTTGTTGTCAGCAGGATTAAGGAAAAACTACTGGTCCAAGTTTCATGAAACTGGGTGTAGAGGTGCAGCATTGTCCAAGGAAGAAGCCATTCAAGTTTGGAGCAGATCTGAATCACAAGGCAGATACACAAATGCGCCAAACTACATAAAAAAGTAAACCTTTAACTGAGATTTTATGGTGGTGTGCTCTCTAAACTATGGCAGTTCCTAAATTTAGATTTAAAAATATATCAATAGATTCTTGCCAATGCACAGTCCTACTATACAAGTCAGGTGATTTAAATAATACTGTGAATGGAAAAAATAATTAAAAGTCAGAAAAAATAGATCAAATTTGAAGAAATTTAACAATAATTTAGGTCCTAACATGACAACAAACTCCTGTCAAACACGTGAAGCTGCAGTACCACGTGTTTGTGTTACCTTGAAGATGTGTGGTATGGCGTTGTTGAAATGTTTCCACTGCTCTGCGTTGAAGTTCTGTAGCTGAGCGGCGTACTCGTTCTTACTCTCATCGGCCATGTGAGTCCGCAGGTAGAACTGGCCTTTGGCCTGAACGAAGAACAACAGAACCAGACATGAGAACCACATCAGCTGGAGTCTCAACATCCTCCTGTCTGTTCGTGACATATAATGAAACTTAGACGGATTCTGAATCCTCAACAGTCTGTAATTGACCAATCAGAATCGAGTAGTCATGTAATAATTCAACTTAACACGTTTGCTTAATTTCTGATGACATATTGTGGTGATTTTATGATTTATCACAGTAAATATATCACAGATTTCTCCTTTAACGTTGTAAGGTTGGTATTAGCTCTGGCAGAGGTCTGTGCACTCAGAGTGCCCTTTCTAGTTTCCATAGTTATCCTGTTAAAAACAGTTATATAGACGGTACCTCATCTAAAAACGAGGCTCGCTGGGCCGTGCTTCAGCCTCTATATGGAAAGGTTTATTTTCCTTCAAGCTTTAACTTAATCCACGTAGTCTAATTATACAGTGAGTGTGGGGGAAAAAATGAGCTACTGTATAATTTCATAAGCAACAATTATACACTGCTAACTTTGAGTAAAACAAAATACTAGGTATGATGACGTTATTCTGTGACTGAATTGTGGAGCTTTAAATATGGATTTTAACGTCAAAAGATGAAAAAAGTGTGTGAAGCTACGACTCATCCAGTAACTTACTGAATCGAGTCAGATACCTACCACAGACTGAAAGTGATTTTCACTGATAACTAAAGAAAAAGGAGAAGCTGAGGACGGTTTATCACACTGGTTTACAGAAGAACAGATGATTGACACCAGGTGAGTTGCAGGTGGGGGCCTCCTACCTTCTCCACCTCTGATTTGGTGGCGTTGATGTCATTGTCTAACCGATCGTAGGTTATCTGGGATTTCTCTGCTTCTTTACACTCTCTCTCGAACTTCCTCTTACTCTGGGAAAAAGAAACACAGAAAAAGAAAGAAGGCACAATGTTAAACATTAAGGGGACAGTCTGGATTATTTGAAGTGTGGCTGTATGAAGTACTGATCTATAGTCAGTGTATTAACTACAGTTGGGTGTACACTATATTTAGATTACTTTTAGTACCTTACATTGCTGTCAAAGAGCCTCTTCTGATGGGAAACTGTCATTACACAAGTCAAATATGTCTCTCTTCAAACCAACCAAACTCCACAGGCGAAATATATAATCTTACATCACAGAACACAGGAGCTGTTGGTCTACAGCTGCCTCGATCTGTTAGTTAGTTAGAGTTATTGTGTGACTCTGGTGCATCTGAACTATTCTTTTAACATACCAAAGTTGCAAAATCACACAAACAAACTAACAGATTGAGGCAGCGGTAAACCAGAAACTCCCGTGTTTGATGAGGTAAAATGACTGATTTTTCCTATGGAGTTTGGTTGTTTTGGAGAAAGCCACACTTGGGTTATATAACAGCGGTTTCCAGTCAGAAAAGAATGCCTGATGGCAAAGTAAAGCAGTGAAAATAATCTAAATATAGTGCACACTTAATGTAATGTTTGATTTTTCTAAGGTGGCTAAAATTTAAGTGGCTAAAATTAGTGAAATCTGTAATTTTACCTCTTAGAAAACAGGAGTTGCTGGTCTGCCGCTGCCTCAATCTATTATTTTGTTTGTATTGTTATTACACAACAACAAAAACAACCCAACAGATCTAGGCAGTGGTAGACCAGCGACTCCTGTGCTCTCCCAGGTAAAATCACTGATTTCACCTGCGGAGTTTGGTTGGTTTGAAGAGAGCGATATTTGGCTTATTTAACAGCTGTTTCCTGTCAGAAAATGCTATCTGACAGCAAAGTAAAGCAGTGAAACAAACTGAACACTGTAATACTCTTATCCATTTAAGAATAAACTGTGTAACCTCTCTAGACCTCTGACTCTGTTCCCTGTCATTTTCAAACAGTTCTCAGTAAATAAAACTACAAAAATATGTGAATGAGATGAAAAAAAAAGCCATCGAGGGAGATGAATCAGACAGAGAGATAGTTTACTTCCTGCCAGCCCATCTGGGTCACATTAGCAGCGAAGGAAACACAGTGAATAGCTGAGACATTACAGTCCAGTCACTAAGTAGTCACTATTAAAGTCACGCAGACCGCACACTGAAACACTCCCCATCAGATGAACCAGGGGAAAGTAACTCAACTAATGGGCTACAGGCCAAAAAAAATGTGACTGAACATGTAATATTTATACATTTAACAAGCAGCAATTAGCCTTTCAGCTCTTATGAAATTGTGGTGGTTAATTATAAGTCTTCTAATAAGCAGATTGTTTCAGAATAACTCAGCAAATGCAATTAAATGACCTCAGAAGTGAACAAATGGAATCTCTCTCCGGAGTCGTTTTAAGAGCCAAAATGGAGGTTGTCGAGGGCCAAATGTGGCACATGGGCCTTTGCTTTGGATTGATCAGGGAGGGGCCGGTCTGCACTGAGGCCTGTGTGTGTGTGTGTGTGTGCGCGTGCGTGCGTGCGTCCTGGCCCCTGTCCTTCGTCCCCACGGACTGGGACGTTTGCCAGGAAGAAGGAAAAGGACGCTGCTGCCTTTTCACAGTCGGAAACAAACATTTGAATATCATATACTCAACAAAAATATAAAGGTTTGTTTTCGTTTCCATTTTTCATGAAAGTGAATCAACTAAAATAAAACATTTTAAAAATCCAAACCTTCTCTGTGCACACAAAAGGTGTATTTTCCACAATTCTTTTTCACAAATTTGCTAAAATCTGTGAGCCCTTCTCCTTTGCCAAGATAATCAATTTTATGATGATGATTTTATGATTATTGCACAGGTGTGCACTGGACTGGTCACAATAAAAAATACTACCAATAATAATAATTATCCTGAAAAAAAAAACATTCTTTAGACACTTAACTATGGCTAAACCTGCACATTTTAAGGGCCGCCCACACCAAGATCGACAACTTTATCAATAAATATGAATATATTTGGTTGTATTTTCCGCCTGGTGCAAAGTGACACACAGTTCTGCTCAGTTGTCATTGCTTTCTTGTGACCGACGCAGTTGTCATTTTAACACCCAGCCCCCACATTGAGCAAGTACTTGTGTCCATCTGTGCGCTCATGGGCGTGTTGGTTTTTATATGAGGTGTGGCAGGCAAATCGCTGGTCCATTGCTATCCTGAGGCAACAGAAAGCAATTGTACCAGTGACCAACAAACACCTGATCTAAAATCAAAGGCACAGTTTTTTTTTCTGCTGGTTAGAATGAACACACCGACACATGAGGATTCACATCACATGTACACTTGCTTTTGGCTGCAGTTAAACCACGGCTCATAAAAATTAACATTCTGATTAACAGCTGATGGTTGCAGGTGGGTAGCTGGGAGCGCATTTACGCACAGCAGCTGTAACTTCATTGATACTTTAAATCAGACAGGATTCAGGATCTAATGTTAATTAATGTCCCGTGTTCCACACATCTCAAAGGTCTCACACACACAGTCGCAGTTCATGCAGCGTATAAATCCTGACTTCCATCAGAGCCGTCTAAAAATGATTTTGTCTGTTTCCTCTGGAGAGTTTCTTCTGTCTGGTCAAGTTTCTTCAACGGTTTTTAGTTTTGCTGCAGTGAGCTGCCTCTCTGATCATTAAATCACCCTTTAAATGATGTTGAGCAGCTTGTCTTGTCTTTCACCATTAACTTTACTGATCAGAGAGGCTGCTTTCAGTAATTAATGTTTTCATGCGCACTGTAATGTCAAAGCAGTCATGCTGAGCGTTGTGCATAAAGCGCACACACAGTTAGGACAGGGGAAGATGCTCCATCCTATTTCACTCACCTGCAGCCCTGATAATCAATTTAAGTCATTTTTTAAGGGAAAAAAAGTTAAAATCCTCTGATTTCTGCTTCTAAAATGTGAATATTTTCTGGTTTCTTTACTCCTTTATGACAGTAAGCTGAATACTTTTGGGTTGTGGGAAAACAAGACATCTGAGGACGTCATCTTGCCCTTTGGATAACAGCGATCAATATTTTTCACCATTTTCTGACATTTTATGGAACAAACAACTCGTTGATTAAAGGAGAAAATAATCGACAGATCAATTAACAATGAAAATAATCGTTAGCTGCATCCATAAACACATTTGTGAACAAAATTTGACTGAAATAAACCTTCTGTGTGCATATAAAACTGAAAAGAAATGTCATATTTGTCTCGTTAATAAAAACATGTCGTGTAGACTTTGGGGAGAAAACTGGATCCCCGTTTGTCCTGCAGTTACCTTTGTTAGCATTTCATACATTCTTCATGCAAACAAATATGAGACGAGTACAGCTGGCTGTCGCTAACAGAATATTTACACTAAACACTTAATTCTTTCTCTCCTCCTCCTCCTCCTCCTCCTTCTCCCTCCACACTTACATTGTCCATCTGTTTCCAGCAATGATCCAAATACTGCTGAGCCTTCCTGCCCTCCTGTAGATGCTGCTCATAGACACACACACACACATACAGAAACATACACACACAAACCAGACATTTACACAGAAACGCAGAGAAATACACATAAATAATGTATATATAAGAACACATTCATATGCACGTACACAAAATGACTGGACTTAAAGTTTGTGTCACGGTTACAAACACAGTAACAGTCCACTGGAGAGAAACATGCTGAGGCTGCAGCCGCAGGTTTATTACCTGCAGTCTTGTGACTAAAGTTGTAAAATAACAAATTAAGACTTAACTGCACTGAAAACTAGTCACTTATTACAAAACAGTTCCAACAGCTCACCTCACCTCACAGCTCTGATAAATCACACGTTTACATACACGCACTCTGAATATTTTTGATTATAACACAACTATAAGTATTTTAATTGTAATTATGACAAATGATTATATACAGACAGCAATAATTATTATTCTAAATGTTTAAATATTCTTTAAACCTAAGTTTGCTTGCGTTGGACAAAAGAGTGCTCTCGACCAAATTTTCTTACCCAAAAGATGAACAAAAATAAGAAACCACCAGGATAAAATGGCTTCTTGTATGAGAGCCACTGACACAGTTAGATTTACTTTATTATACAACAATTATATGTAATTTAATTTGTGGCTCAGGACTAAAATAACACAAATATCAGCATCTCTGCAGCCAGGAGCTCATATTATGAATCCAGATCTTTCATTTCATCATCAGTATTTAAATCGTTGGCTGTGGGATTATTTATACAGTTTAATTTAAGACATCAATGTGACAAAACCAGAAATGGGAACAATATCACGTCCTGTGAGTCTTATAAAGTGTCACCGAGTGAAATTTAATGGGATGTTTGATGCTTCACAGCACAAAACAAGAAGAGGGCGCTGTTCTTCCAAATCACATGGAGCTTAGATTTTCAGCGCTTATAGCTTCAGCAGATGGTGGCAGGAGTAAGAGACAGATGGTTAACATCACATCCAACATATTTATCCTCTTGAGAGAAGCCAAACAGAAAACAAACGCGTACGAGGCGGCACAGAGGGTAACGAGGGCAAACAGCAACATCCGATTTATGGCAGGAAGCAACAGGTATCCTGAGAAATGTGATTTTAATTATCAATAGATGCACTGAGAAAAAATAAACCTTTTGTTCCATAACATGCAGAGAGCGCGGAAGTCTGAACTTACGTGCTTCCTCTCAGCCTTGAGGTCTTGGCTGTACCTCATCAGCTCTCCGTACACCTTGTGAGCCATCTCCTCCGCCACCACCTCCCTCTGACCGGCATAGTCGTTGAGTTCGTTCAGGATGGAGTAGAAGGACAGACACGATGTGAACCTGCACAACAGACACACATTAAACACACACACGTGATTAAGACTGAATGGAATAAGCTTCCTCTCTGGTCCGATTCTCAGATGCATCACGGTGTCGATTGAGAGTTTAAACAGGAGCCTGTATGATGCACTAATATATTAAGTATATTTGGATTAACTGAATGTAGGATTTGATATTTTATATTATTGCATGGATATTTGATGTAGTGCACTTTTTCCAGATTCCAGAAAAGCATCTGACTGAGATTTAAAGATGAAAAAATGAAAATATTGAAGTAGAGGGGTGTCAGTCTCTTGGTTATGCATCTACCTGGGAAACAGGTACCAGTACGTCTAAATATTAAAGTATTTGTGAGAGAAACTTGTCGGGTTCTTCGAGACTCAAACAGCAGTAGCTGTTTTTTTTAAGCTCTGTAGGGTGACTTTGTTTCAAGTGATGCTGAAGTTTAGACAGTGTTACAGGAAAGACTTGAAAAATAAGTCCAAACATGTGAAGCACGCGGACGTACAATCTATTTTTCAAGTGACAAGACTGTGACAGGATTATTTAATCGATTGACTGTGAGTCATTCTTTAAATAAAAAAATAAACCTCCTCTCTGACAGTAAACTGAATATCTTTGGGTTGTGGACAAAACAAGACGACGAAACACTGATCAACATTTTTCACCATTTTCTGACATTTCATAGAGCAAACAACTGATCAATTAATCAAGAAAATAATCGACAGATTAACTGATTAGTTGCAGCCCTAAAACTATCCAAGTAAAAATCTTTTCCTGCTTCTTTTTCACTGACTATCATACGACTATAACTATAACTTTGGCTGAGAAAATGTAAAGAATCCAACCTGGTGGCAAAGATATAGAAACAGTCCATCTTCTCACAGATGATCTTGTTTGCTTATGTAGGTCATACAGAGGCATCAGTATTACATTGAGACTGTTTCATAACCAGTTATAAACTCCTTGTAGCAGCTTTAAATAAAGTTTTCCTTGAGCGGCCGTAAACACTTGCTCAGTGCGCTGTTGTCATTAAACTGTTTAAATCTGCAGACAGAACCACATCAAACCCAGAGTCTGGACCCTGCAACCCAACAGTCAAATATTATTTCCAACTCCACAAAGGGATAAAAATATACCCTCTGAGAGGGCTTTTCCACTCTTACAGCATGCAGACGTTCAAGGAGTGAATCAAAGCATGAAGTTTGCTCACCTCGGCTCCTCATCTTTAGAGCGCTTTGGACAGTATTTCTTCACCAAGTTCCTGAAGGAAGGACAGAGAGAGCAGGTTAAAAACACTGTCTGATGTTTGAAGTGTGGTAGAGAGAGAGAGAGAGAGAGAGAGAGAGAGAGAGAGAGAGGTAAACTGACAACAGACAGACAGACAGGAAGAGAGACAGAGGATTTTGATATTTTACTAAAGATGAATCAAAAATTTAAACATGAAAGCGTCTGCCTGTCCGATGCCTCAGGCTCCGACAATACAGCAGCGAGTTAATGATTTAACTAGAGAGCAGAGGAGTGTGTGTGTGTGTGTGTGTGTGTGTGTGTGTGTGTGTGTGTGTGTGTGTCTGATTTATTGCGATCTGAACTACAGTACTGTAAAAACATGCACACACACACACAGACTACACAGAGCTCCATCTTTGATCATTCTTCACACCTACAGCACCAGTGTGTGTGTGTGTGTGTGTGTGTGTGTGTGTGTGTGTGTGTGTGTGTGTATGTTCTGAGGGGATTTCCCTTCTTTGAAATCACACACCACCAACCACTGGGACTGTACTGGTTTTTAATGAAGATCACTGGGTTTGTGCTTGTTAAAGCAAGAAAAACAAAAGATAAATAAATAAATAAATAAATAAATAATAAGCTCTTCTCCTGATTCGCTACGATCACAACTAGAGCTGCAATGATTAATTGATTATTAATAGACTACTAATCTTCAACTATTTTGATAATGGATCAATTATTTTGAGTAGTTTTTTAATAAAAAATGTGTAATTCTCTGATTTCAGGTCCTCAGATGTGAATGGTTTCAGTTTTTTAATCCTCTATCACATCCTGTCTTTGGGTTGTGCACAAAACAAGACATTTGAGGACGTCGACGTGCTCATTGGAGAACAGCTATCAACATTTTTTTCACCACTTTTCTGACATTTCATCGACCAAACAAGCAATCAATTAATTTTATTTTACTGTTTATAGTTATAGCAGTGACAAGCTCCGAAGTAAGTGGCCGCAACCATGTCTGATAATGACGTTCCACCAGTTATTCGTAGAGTATTTTGTTTGTACGCCCTCTGGCATTTCAGAAAATACTGCAGTGAACAACATGTTGAGCATCTATGGGGGGCCCTGCTACAGTGTCTCATGTAAGCATAAACACGGCTTTAGCAGATAAGACCTGGACCAAACTAGACTCTGGCTCCAAATGACGTCACCAACGCAAGACAGTTAACGCCAATATTTGGAATATTTTGGCTTCCTTTCTGTGCAGTGGGAGGAAGTAGAGACACATCTTCCATCTTTATTTTAGGGGTGTAATTATGTATCAATCTGTGTTGGCTTTTATTTTGAAATTCCAATGGCATGTTCGTCTCACCGTTTCTATCAAAGCGCACCTCCTTCCTAAACATTCAAACAGGGCAGCACCAGGCAGATAACAACAAGCAGCCAAGAAAAAGACGATGAGGATATTTGCTCCTCTCTCTGGAATAAATCAGCAGGGTGCAAATACATGCAAACGATGCTGTTACTCAGGAAACACAACAAACCTGCCCATTCATCAAGTATGCTAAATTGTTGCTCTCACTGCAGCAATAATAGCTGCTCTGTTTCATCAATGTTACACTGAAACGAAACGAGCCTGCAGGATGAAATTCAATGCTGGATGCAAAAACCTAAACCAAGAGTGAGTAAGAAAAAGCATAAACCATACTCTCAAATATAAAAATATTACAGTACTGTAACTTGATTACTCTCTGTATTTTGAGATTACCTCAATACCAAATGGTGAAATAGTTCAGTCCGATATAAAGTTTTATGTTTATTAATTGTTTGTCCAGATACTCCTTCTATTGTTACGCACAAATTAACATTTAGATTAATCGTGGTAATTACAGACACTGAAATGTTCTTTAAGTATGATATTCATACTTCGCCCTTAAACTTCAAGTTAACTGTATATACAAGTCAACCAGTAAGTAAGCAGTGGTAGTACTGACAGGTTAAGTAGCTAACTGGATTTCTATGTAGCTAATGTTAGCTGTTGGTTTGTGTAGCTAACATTAGCTGTTGGTCTGTGTAGCTAACGTGAGCTGTTGGTCTGTGTAGCTAACGTTAGCTGTTGGTCTGTGTAGCTAACGTTAGCTGTTGGTCTGTGTAGCTAACGTTAGCTGTTGGTCTGTGTAGCTAACGTTAGCTGTTGGTCTGTGCAGCTAACGTTAGTTGTTGGTTTGTGTAGGTAACGTTAGCTGTTGGTCTGTGCAGCTAACGTTAGCTGTTGGTCTGTGTAGGTAACGTTAGCTGTTGGTCTGTGTAGCTAATGTTAGCTGTGGGTCTGTGTAGTGTGTGATGTTGAGATGTATCTGTAATCTGACGACATCTTTTTCTGTAACTGTAATGGAACACAGTTACCGTTTTTTTGTACCCTAATTATGTAATCCTATTACATGTAATCTGTTACTCCCCATGTCTGGTTCTTGTTGTTAAGCCATGTTTTAAATGCGTTAGTGGGGTCAATTTAAAGAAGTTAACTGGCTGTAATTATTTGCAATGATTTACCGTAGTTTCAAAAAAAAAAAGAAGAAATGAAGAAGAAAGAGATTTTGATGGGGACGTCTTTATATCAAAAATTCTTCTTGTTTTAAAAGGAGAAAGATTAAAGAGACAAACGTGCTGTGCAGTTGTACAGTGAAAGCTTCTGTTTGTTTGTTTGTGTATGTTTACCGTAGCTGCTTGGCGTAGTTTTGCTCTATGTCCAGCCTCTCCTTGACAAACTTTGCGTAGCGCTCAAGAAAGTCGATCCCCCACTGAGTGTGTTTGTCCAGATTATCAAACTGGTCCTGAGGATGAAAGAGGAGAAGAAAAAAAATTCAGATTAATGCCTCTGATCTGACATCAAAAACGCATTTTAAACTCATTTTGTACATAAAAAAAAACACATCTGAGAGGATTTGAGAATGAATGAGCTACTGGATGGAAAACTTGTCTTTATCTTTCCAACACGTGGGGTGAAACTTCAGGGTTACATGACTCAGCAGTCCAAATATGTCTGCTCTCATTCACACAAATAAAATACACATGTGCTCCTGCCAGTGACTCAGTGGTAAGGGTGTTACTCCGC
>JAJHUR010101767.1:0-13601 GCA_027495735.1 Lutjanus campechanus | reverse complement strand
GGAAAAGAGACAGCACACACACACACACACACACACACACACACACATACATACACACACACACACACACACACACACAGAAACATGCAGATGCAAAGAATCGCTCTTGACTTCAGCTGGATATATGATCAACATTGTTAAGTAGTATGAAGTCAGAGGAAGGAAAAGGAATATTTATGAGTTATAACCCAACTGATGCTGGATTTTCTGGGCTGATAATGATAATAGGCTGTTAGAAGATTCTGATATCGATATATCAACAATATTGCAATTAGGGCCCAAACTACACTAGGCTTTTTAGGCCAATAATGATAATAAGGAGTAAAATTGATATATGGGTGATACTGCAACATATTGTAATTGGGGCCCAACCTATACTGGATTTTTGGGGCTGATAATGATAATAGGGGTGCAAAAAGATTCTGATGTCGATATATATCAGAAATATTGCTGTCAGGGCCCAAACTGTGCTGGATTCTTGAGGCCGATACTGATAATGGGGAGTAAAAGTATTCTGATGTCTATATAGCAGCAATGTTGCAATTAGGGCCTAACTTGTACCAGAGTTTAGGGGTCAATAATAATAATAGGAAGTAAAGTGATTCTGATATCGATATTGCAATTAGGGCCCAACCTATTCTGGACTTTTGGGCCCAATAATGATATTAGGGAGAAAATTGACTTGATTGAATTATTTTATGGGCCGATATTCTTAATACAGAGTATAATATACAGAGTATAGAACATGGACATGAACATAAAATATAGGTAATGATCCCCCACAAACAGTTGTGACAAAGATATGTAATGAAGGCAGGATATTTTACAGTGTAACAGTTAACTTTGTCCAAAATGATTTTAGGGCGCTGAAACAGTAAACTTTCATTCGCTACCTCTAAAAATGAGAAATAACTCTGAATAAAAATTTAGCCGAAAAAATTGGTCACCCAATACATCGGTCAGGCTCTAATTGCTATGATCCCTCAAATGTGCTCATCACACTAATGTTAAATATATGTCAATGGGGGCGGCATATTTTACAGTTGAATTAAGAAAAGACGGTCAAATATACATAAGATCCTGCCTTTAAAACAAGAAATAAATAAAAACAATCTGTATTATGTTCTGTAAAAAAGTTTTCTTATTGGGCAACAAATGCTGATACTGATAGACTATTGCCGTGATAGGCCAGTATTGTCTGATAATATCGGCCGACCGATACATATCTGTCTGGCTCCAGCGTTACTGTGTCTGAGTGTTGGTTCACAACCTGTTTGACAGAATGCCATTTGGCTGTAAGCAGTCACTCTGCATGCACTTCCACAGACGCGCAGTCACTCTCAGGCCGAGTTGTTCTGTAAACATTTAGTTTATAGAGAACTTCATGTTTTGAATGGAGGAATTCAGAGTTAACATGCTGATATGACACTGACCTGATGGGAAACGGGATACTGAATCAGCTGTCCTCCTCTCCACGGCTCACGGGCCTGTCCACTTCACATTCTTACACAGCAGTTTTTTTCAGCACATGCTGTAGCTGTCTTGTCTCAGCCCTGTTATAGTTAGAACCTGCTGCCTCCCTGTGCAGCCGGAGTGATTTATAATGATATTGTCCAAGTGTACAATGTGTCTCCTCCTTGTTTTGGATAATTCTCCCTTTTGCAGACTGGGTGCCATGTAGGTGCTCGATGTGGGAGTTAAAATTATGCAACATGCTGGTCTAGAGCTCGGCAGTATGGTTCAAGTAAGAATCGGTATAATAAATAAGAATATTTCTTCTGATTAGGGCTGCAACTAAAGATTATTTTCATTGTCGATTAATCTGTGGACTATTTTCTTGATTAATTAATCATCTCACAATCTCGTCACTTAAAAAATATGTCCAAACATGCTGGAGCACATGGATATACGTCTGTCTCTGTGTTTTTTCATTGAAGAAGCTGGAGAGTTTTTGACTTATATTCAAACCAGTCAGTATTCAAACCAGTTAATCGATTATCAAAATAGTCGGCATTGATTAAATTATTGATTGATCATTTAATCTCTACTTCTTACATCCTGTTTCTCGCAATATTGCAAACAAGAGCAAAACCTAATAAATAATCCTGCTCTTGCAGAGTGTGCAACAGCTTTTCATTTGTGGCGTCATCATATCCTCAAAATAAGTTTACACTGAAAGTTAATCAACAATGATATTGAATTATTGCATAATTTGATCAATAGTCTTGGTTGTATTTCCCCAAATAGTCTTTCAGCTGATAAGTGATAATTACCCTCTTCTCAATGCTGATACTCATAAGATAACTGATAATTTCACATTTTTGTGCTTTAAAAAGTCCCTATAACCCGTAGTTTTTTTGCACACGTGAGAGTACGAAAGGCTCACATGTGTTGAGCAAAGATGGATGCTTTAATGCTCCATAACTCTGAGCGAACCAAATGTGACTGACACCATTGCAACAGAAAACAAAGAACAGTTCAGTGCAGTAGCTAAATTGCAGAACCAGAACCAAATCGTTTTTTGAAAAAAAAAAAAAGAAAGAAAGGGAGAAGTGTGTCAGGAAAAAATGTTATAATGAAGGACTGTAGTGCTGCAGAGACGCGACTTTTAATTGTGCAGCCCTAGTTCTGCCTCTTCAAATGTTTCAATTTATTTTTTCCAGTAATATACATACAAAAACTTCACAAGCATACTTTGGCTGTTGTAGAGCATTTTGCTGAAGAATTCAGAAGAAATGGTTTGACATAATCTGTCAAATCAGATATTATTATTATTATAGCCAATATTTATCAGCTACAATTTCATTAATAAAATGATAAATAATATTATAAATGTCCCCTTATCTGCACCAATATTTATTGAGCATCCACAGTACAAGGATCCTCTCTGCATCACACTGCTTATAGCACATAACTGAATACTACATGTTCTACTCAACACACATGAAAGTTGACTTAGACTTTTAAAGTAAGCCGCAGTGCAGTTTTGGCCTTAGAAGAGTGGGATTATCTTTAACAAGAGAAATTTTGGAGCTGTACTCATGATGACTAAGATGGATTTGCACAAGTTGATTCTTAGTGTTTGTCAGTCCTATAGACTTTAGTGGAATATTGACTCACAGAGGTGTGACTGTATTGACATTTTGTGTGAGGTGTTCCAATACAGCCTCAGTGTGCTCCTGGATCAGCGTCTCAGGCGCCAACCTGGACCCACTGTCACAAATCCTCAGACAGTTTCACTGAGCAACAACCACTATAAGATGCAGTTTTTATTGCCTTTTACCTGAGAGCAGCTCAAAGCACTTAACAGTGCACTTAGACGCCGCTAAATGAGGGTCTGGCTGCACAGCTGGAGCAGTTTGGAGTTCAGTGTCTCAAAGTCACCTTGACATGCAGACAGGAGGAACCAGGAAGAGAAGATACTGCCACCCCTAAACCCTACAACCCCACATCCAAAACATTGGGACATAGTGTAAAACATGAAGAATGCAATTATTGCAAAAACTTTTTCAACCTGTATTCAATTGTATACAGCATAAAGACAAGATATTTAATGTTCAAAGGTTTCTCACTCATTCTGAAATTGATGCCTGCAACATGTTCCAAAAAAGTTGGGACGGGGATCATGTTTGCGACTATGTTACGTGATCTTTTCTTTTAAAAACACTCAGTAAGCGTTTGGGAACTGAGGGCACTAATTGTTTTGAAGTCTTGAAAGTGAAATTCTATCTCATTCTTGCTTGATGTATGACTTAGGGCGCTCAACAGTCTGGCGTCTCTGTTGTTGTATTTTGTGCTTCATAATGCGCCGTTCATTTTCCATGGCAGACAGGTCGGGTCTTCAGGAAAGCTATAGTCTTAGGAATGTGCACGATTAGTCGACTACACGATTAAACGTCACCACCCTCGCTAGTTGGCACCAGAAAAACTAGTCGGTTAAACTATTTAACAATATTTTATTCATGCACAATGCCAGCTAACTGTTAAGGTGTTATGCAGCCACCCGCCACTAGTCGGTTCTGCGGCCCCATCAGACGGCAGCCCCTCTCACCATATACTGTAAGCATGTATGCCCCAATGGCCTAGGCAACCCCGGATCAGCAAAGTTGGACAGATGACAGCTCATAAAACCAGCGCGATTTGGCAGTGTTTTAATCTAGACAATGGAAATAATGTTGAATATAGACTGTGACAGAATTATCTGATATATAATCACTCGACTGGAGCAACATGTGCCCACATTAAGCACAGACACGGACATTAACCTGCAAGCAGAGCAGCAGCCACTGCTGCTAGCACTGCTAACGTTAGCCACACTGTGTAGCAGACTGGCACATCAGCTCCGGGGTCATTTACCCACAGACACTGTGATCCTCTTCAGTCTGAAAAGTTGAAGCATTAAGTGAGTTGTTGTCATGTTTTGTAGGTTAATGTGTAAAGTGCAAGTGTGACAGATTTCAGCGGCATTTAAAATGCGATTTGGCGATTGCTGACTGTGATTAACGGCCTTAAATGGCTCTTAATACACACAGTACTTTTTCAGACAGTGCTTAACATTATCAATTAATAAATTGTGCTCACTTTTAACTGCTTTCTGAGTGTTTTCTTACTGTTAGACTTGTTGACTTGTCTAAATTAAATCTTGCATATAATCGTCAGGGAAATTAGTCGCCAGGAACGTCCTTGGTTAGTCTAGTAACTGAACTCTTTTACTACAAATCCACACCTGCAGAATGCATCTTGGCATTGTCTTACTGAAATAAGATGGAAGTATATGTTGCTCCAAAACCTGTATGTTCCTTTCAGCATCAATGTTTATCAGTTTGAATGTTAAAAAATCTTATCTTTTTACTGTATTCAGTTGATTACAACTCAAAAAATGAATTGCCAATCATTGCATTGTGTTGTTATTTATGTTTACACAAAGTCACAATTTTTTGGGAATTGGGCTTGTACTCTTTAACTGCTGTCCCTTCATTTCCCCCCCCCCCAAAAAGAAGGTAGAAAGATAAACAAATTTCACTTCATATCAACTGATTTCACTTCATCTTAAATATGTCTTGATGACAACTGTGAAACGTGTTGTAAGAGGATCTTGCAGCTATAGATGGGCACGTTTGTCTGCTTTGGTTTACAGGCATTGCAGTCATAGTGGTCTCTCCACATCAGTTCCCCAAAATAAATCTTGTGAGATGACTTGATCAAGCTCTTGTAGATGCAATAATAAGGAAGCTATCTATAGACACGTGGTCTGCGTGTGTTTCTTAATATTCTGGACTGAGCTAGATCCTGTGCTGGCCGTCACCCAGCAGCAGCTCTTGCGCAGAGGCTGTCCAATAACTCTTTCTTGGATTTTATGTCAGGGTTTCATTAAAATAATGCGTTGAGGTCATTGCACAACAGAGACGAGCCTTGTTTACGTGCTCGTGTTGCCTCTGGTTGTGTTCTCATTCATGCGTTTCGTCACAGAACTAGTTTTAGTTCTTTGTAGCTCTGAGTTCTTGGCATTCCTCAGGAGCACAGTGGGACGAGCCCAGCCGTTGGTTAGGAAGTGAGGGGCTGGCTGAAGCTCCTCCATTTATTCAAATTTATCTCTCTGTCCTCCCTCGGAATGAATTCGGAGATGTTCTTAAGGGCCTGTCATCATTTCCTATTGTGCAGTCAGAGATGAGCCGATAAGACGTGAGAAGAATTGCAAAACAGTTTTGCGGTGAGGGGGCAGCATGTGTGTTTGTTTAGCGTGTGTGGGTAGTAGTAGAAGCATAATGCAATACTGTGTGCTGCTGTCTGTTTGTGCTCAGCCCTGTTTCCTGTGTAAAGCATGTGATCCTGGCCTCTTGCTGTCCATCCAGCACTGAAACTCATGACCATGTGCCTCATGTGTTGTGAATGCAACAAGTCAGATTTATCAACGGCTGCAGTCATTATTTCAACACAAGTGCTGCAGTCTGATGTGGACCAGCAATATTAAGAGTCCCAAAAATGCTATTAGTGTTGTGCAAAACCTCAAGATATAGAAGCAAACTGGAGGTGGCTGTGGCTCGTTTTTATTCCCTCTGCCAACATTTTTGAAACCTTTATGAATAAATGTGGATTTCTGTCTAATCTTTTGAATGATCTTGTTGTGTTTTGCCATATGTTATATAAGTTGGGCTTGGGCTGTATCAAGTTTAGAGCTGCAACTAACAATTATTTTAATTATCGATTAATCGACTGGTTGTTTGGTTCCTAAAAGGTCAAAAAAATCGTGAAAAATGTTGATCACTGTTTTCCAAAGCCCAGTGGGATACACTCAAATGTCATATTTTGTCTACAACCCAGAGATAAAAGAAAATATTTGAAAAGCTGCAATCAGAATTTAGAGATTTCTTTATTAAAAAATGACTCAAAATAGTTGGTGATTAATAGTTGATTAATAATCAATTTAATCGTTGCAGCTCTAATCGAGTCATTATGGTTAGGACCCGACTGATAATGGATTTTTGGGCTGATGCTAATATCATTGTTAGGGAGCAGGGTTGGGCGATTGGACGACTATATCGTGCCCATTGATCATGGGCTGAATCCATCGCCGATTGATTTTTTTGACCGATTTTCAGGTCGATATTTGTCATTTTATTTTGCTAATGTAATAGTCTGCAGAGTGGCAGCCTAGCTGCTCTGCACCGCCACCCGCAGAGTCAGACTCTTTACACTGTTTTCGCGCGGTGAATTAAGGATTTATTTTGACCAAACCAGAGTTGGTGATTTGTTGGAAGAGTGGACAGACTAACAAAGACGATTTTGGTGAGCTTTACGTGTTTTTCTGTCGAGTTTGAATGAAGTGTGTTTTCCGAGGAGTTAATGAGCCAATTAAGGTCGTCTTAGTTCGGTGAAAGAGGGAAACGTGAATTCAGAAGGTGAACGGTTGTATTTCTCTGTTTAAAATGGTAAATGAGTGTGAGAACATGTCATTTCTAAACACTTTGTGAGTTTATTTTGTCCATTGGACGTAGTGAACGTACGCATTATTATAATTATGAATAACTATAAAAAAAATTGAAATGGAGCAAAATATATGTACATATTAAACTTGAATTAAGAAAAATATTAAAATATGCACTGAATGTTGCTCTTAATGCTTACCAATAAAAACAGCCTGTGTTATGTCCTGTTAAAAAGAAAGTCTACAGGCACATATTGGACAACATAAATGCCAATACCAATATAGACCAATTATAGCTGTGACAGGCCCATATCAGTGCTCTAATTATGGTTTACTAAGGGATTAGAAATCCAGATTATATGATTTTCATTACCTTCAAAATTACAGACGCTTCTCTTTATATTAAACTGATATACAGATGCTGTGTTGAGTTGATGCAGTGCATGGAACACGCCACCAGAGGTCAGTCACTCTACTGGTGGACAAGGCAGTGCAGCTGAGGCCAGAAACATGGTGTCTGTCCATGGGGGATAAAGTTACAGGGCTAACTAGCGAAAAAGAAAAATGCTTCTGTCCCTGTTTGGGGAGTATTTGGGGTTTTATTTCGATGATAAAGGGCAGCAGACCACAAAGCGTAGTGAGTGTGTTGAGTGAATGTGAGCGTGTCAGAGAGTGATGGTGAATGCATGCCGAGCAGAGGAAAAGGTGAACACTGAAGTTGTCGGTCTGGCAGTAAATGTACAGGGTTGTCAGTGACTAAAGGCTGCCCCTGAGTGTGTGTTGGTTCCCCACTATGGGACTAGTGTTGCTATGATGACGCTGTCTGCAGTGGTGTACAGTTGAGTTGAGCTATTTTACTCCAGTTTTACAGAAACATGACCATAATACCATAAATCATGATAAAATGTCAAGAAGGTATGAAAAACTATAGCCTATACTGCCAAAGCAAGATATAAGTATGAAGAATTATGAGTTAATGTTTTGAGGTGCAGCCAGACATTCTTATTATAGAAAGACAATTAAATTACAGTGTGTATTGGCATTTGAATTAAAATTTGTTGTGTATTTCAGAGTTAGTTTTCACACGGTTTAAGCATTTGAGTGACATTTTGTGGTGTCTCTGCGCAGCCCGCAGTATATGAGTCATATGTGGTGTGATGTGTGATCACAAAGCATCCAAAGTGACTGACTAGCCTGCAGGCGAGCTGCACTAATGTTCATGTGACTATGACATACAGGATGGAGTGGGGGGGCATTTCAATTCTCTTCACTTCTACTGTCTTCCTTCTCCTTTGGTGGTTGTTTAGTCTAATGACTGTTTGCCCTTTAGCTCTGTGTTAATGATGTGGACGACCACATTCCAGCTTCTGTGGTGAGATGAGAAAACCTCCAGGAACACTTGAACTTGATGACATTAGGCCTACTTCATAGAGTCTATTTAGAAACAGGGAGTCTGCAGGGCTGCTGCTGATATCAACTGGCAACAAAGAGGAAGTATTGAAAATATTGAGCCGATGTTGCCACATCAGGCTGTATGATATATTGCAGTGATAATATTATGATTCTGAGGAATGAACAGGGTGTTTGTAACATTATAAGCACGCCTACAATACAATATAACCGCCCTGAAGGTACTTATTTGTTTAAATTGTCAGAGTTGTAGATTTAGCTGCTGATTTAGCATTTAGCTTATCTCGACCGAATTATTGTTTCCCTTTGCCACAATACATAATGACTCAGTATTTGCAGCATCAGCTATATTGGCAGCAACATTTTGGCCTCTTTGTACCTCTGCACATTTCCGTCTTTGCCCCGAAAATATAATTTATGATGTCATATTCGTGTTAAAGAAACAGTAGAAATAATAGAGCAGGGCAATATATCAATAAATATCAAGATCATGAAATATTGTCTTATCATTTTATCCTTATGTGGTGTAGTGTTGCCTTTTTCTGTTTTTAAAGCCTGCACTACGGTACAGTGATGTTATTCTCTGAACTTAGCAGACTGTTCTAGCTGTTTTATTATTTACCTTTACTCACTTACGGCTAAGTTCCTCCAGGCGCGGCTGCGTTACGTTACGACTGCGCCACGTCAGCCGGAGCTGATCGCAGCCTTTCTACTCAATGTTTGTGATTCCACCAGCAGCACCTCAGCGCGTCCCAGAAGCCGCTCGCCACTCCGCTTCAAATACACGCCGAGTCTGTTTTAGATGGACGCTGCGTCAGTCAGCACAGAGTAGATCGAACGGGCAGGAAGTCAGACACAGAAAAGGCAGGGAGAATCTGCTTAATTTTCAAAATAAAAGACCCCGTGCAGACTCATGATCATAAAGACGGACAGAAAATAAACAATTTAACCACATAGCCTGCTTATCCATGGTAGAAGCACAAAGAGCAAAGAAAGAGGACCTAATCAACAAAATCTTAGCTAGATTAATTTAATAATAATTCATCGGCAACTATTTTGATTAATTGATTAATAATTGTTGCAGCTCTGTTCAATAATATCATGTTGGTATTGGATTGCTTTAATTATTGCAGTGTGGAAAAGTATTGGGTGAAAAAAAGATACCACCCTCATATCCGTTGGCTACATAGGAAGCCAGTAGCTAATTAGCTTAGCTTAGCATTAAGACTTGAAATGGAGAAACAGCTAGCCTGGCTCTGTCAAAAGGCAAAAACACATTTAGCTGTTTTACAGGGGAAATACGACAGTGATATCGACCTCGTCTTCAAACTCTCCACCAGAGAGAGAATTTCACACTAAACATCGAAAGCTGACTTCTTGGTGTTGAGCTAGATATTACTCATTAATTTTCACGAGAATGTTTTGGGGATTTAAGGTAGCTGTGCTAGAATTGTTGATTCGGCAGTCACAAAATACTGCAACATGATGTAATGTGGAGACATCATGATGCCAAAAAAAGACACTGAATGCAGACACTGCAAAAAGGTCTCTGATGTCATCTCTACACCCACAAGCTCAAATTCATTGACTTCAGTCAACAAAAACTAAACATTAGCTTCGTTAAATCGCTACTTAGTGGTGTCGTATTAATGTAGAAAAATATCCTTTTTCAGTTTTTCACAATAATGATCCACATTTCTCAGAAATAAACTTCTGTTTTGTTATCTATTTATGGGGAGGTTATGGAGGTATGTGTCGGTTTTTGGATCTTTGTTTCATTCTTAATCGTGTTACCAGTATCGGTTCCAGTACCTACAATGCCTGAAAAGGCTCTTCTAGCTTTACACGTGGAGTCATTATAAAGGGACAGTTCACCCCTGAATCAAAAATACATATTTTTCTTTTTGCCTGTGGCGTTATTTATCTGTCTGGATTGTTTCGGTGTGAGTTGCAGAGCTTTGGAGATATCGGCTGTAGGCCTCTCTTGAATATAATGAAAGTAGATGGCTCTTAAAGTATGCCAAAAACCTGCTTGCGAGCAGTTTCATCTAGGAACTACTTTCTTTCAGAAAGTTGCATTTTGAGCACCACAAGCACAAAGCCATCTCGTTTCCTTATATTTGAAAGAAGGCAGAACTCTCTACAGCTGATTTCTCCAAAACTTGCCAATTCACACAATCTAAATGGATAAATAGCACTACATGTCAGGAAAGATATGTATTTTTGACCTTGGAGTGAACTATTCCTTCAAGTTCCTGTTGCACATTTGTTTTGTGTGAAGTCTAGGTGCTGATTTAACAGTGTGAGCATTTTTTTTCTTGATGCATTAAGCAGTTGCAGTGGCCTCTGTGGGGAAGCAGCAACTCAGACACGTTTTTCCCCTCACTGGAGACTGCAAGCTGGTAAAGAAAACCAGCTGAGGGAGAAAAAGGGGTGGCGGGGGGGAAGCCAAGGTGTCTCTTTAAGACGCAGCTCTGGTGCCGTCGTTCGGCTGGAAAGAGGACACAAGAGGGAGAGTATTGAAGCGCAGCCGAGCCGATGGTGGGTTGGCAGGCCGCCCCTGACTGTGTTGCGAGGCAGGAAGCGTGACACCGAGAGCACAGGAAGTGGCTGCTGCGGAGCTATGCTAACCCTCTCGTCCAGCAGCTTCAAGGGCTGGGACCAATTCACCTTCAGTTAAACCGAAGCTGTTCCTCATTTTCTAACAATAAAACACAGGGGATTTCTTCCCTTTAAACTTTTGTTTGTCTTCGTACATGTGATGTGTGAAGCCCTCTCAGATTTGATATATTTCAGAATGGATTTTGAAGAATATCTACTTTCTGAGGCGAATGAATTACAAGTAAATGAGAAAGATGCAGCCTAAAACAAATCATTTCTGCTCAGTTTTCCCAAAAAATTGAAGAATGCAGTGACAAAAGAAAATTAAAATAGGCAATCAAAGGAATTTATTGAGAATTAAATAATAAAGAAACTGAAACAGCAGCATAAACTCACTTTCTTCTGTGATTTTGCATGATATCCCTCTAATCTGTCCCCTAATTTCCTCCCCATCATGTCCCCTTATTTGTCCTTTTCTTTCAGTGTTTGCTGCTACTTCTTCCCAGCAATCCATTACTTCTCCATTGTGGTCGTCAGTGTGCGCATGTTCTGACACTTAGTCAAAATTGTACTCACACCGGTCCCTTTTTCTCAGGGTAACATGGTGTGAACAGTCACTCCTTTGCTCTGATGTCTCATCCTTTCGACATCAAAGACTCTCCTTTCTTCCTCTTCCCAGGATACAAAGGAAGTATAGTGTGCAGTCAATCGTCAATCATGATCTCAGACGTCAATGACTTTTGAGTAAATGATGGATTTCCACATTTTGCTCCTCTGACACAAGAAATGCACTGATTTATCTGACGTGGCGCAGTAATTCAGTGTCAAAATTAATCAAGAACCCCACTAACTGGACTGATTTTGATTCAATTAAAATGAAATGATGAAGACGGGGACCACGATCGAGCTGATGTTTGGGCCAAAATGAAGTGTAATACTAATGCATTTTTATAAAACAATGAAGTTGTTTTTGATTTTCGGCATTTGTCACCCAGTATACCAATTTGTGTTGGAAATTTATACTGCATATTTTAAGCAAAATGAAAAAACAAAACAGATGTAAAAGTTTATAGTAGTATTTTTGGTGCCAATACCGATATTAGGGAGTAAGAAATAATGATATATCTGTCAATATTCTTTATTTATATACAATCCCAATTCCAAAAAAATGTGTCGTGTAAAATGTAAATAAAAACAGAAAGCCTTGATTTCATTTTTGACTTTTATTCAAATAAGCTTTGACAAGACAACAAAGGCAAGATATTCAATGTTCACTCCATAAATGCAAGTTAAGACTCTATCATGCAAAGAGAAAGACATATATCATCATCCACCATCACTGACACAAAATAGAAAAAGTCTGCTGTGGTCTGACGAGTTTCAGACTACTTTCAGAAATCATGGACCTCATGGCATCCAGGGCTGAAGCACAAAAAGACCATCCAGATTGTTACCAGCACTAACTTCAAAAGCCAGCATCTGTGATGGTATTTGGGTGCGTTAGTGTCCGTGGCATCATGGGTAACTGTCACATCTGTGAAGGCCCCATTAATGCTGATAGATAGAGGTTTTGGAGCAACATATGCCACCATCCAGGCGACATCTTTTTCACGGACGTTCCCATTTATTTCAGCAAGATGATGCCAAGACACATCCTGCACATTACAACAGTGTGGCTTAAACAATTAGTGTCCCCAGTTCCCAAACACTGTGTTATATTTTAAGAAATGGTGATGTAACATAGTGGTAACTGTCTCAATTTTTGTGCAACGAGTTGCATACACCAGTTTCTGAGTAAGTGTATATTTAGAAAAAACAAAGTTTATTAATTCTGAACACTTGTCTTTGTACTTTATTCAATGGAATATAGGTTAAAAGGTTTTTGCATTCTGTTTTTTGTGTTTTACAAAACATCCCAACTTTTTGGAATTGGGGTTGTATATAAATAACATTAGGACGCTGAAGAAGTAAACTTTCAATAATTATAAAAATACAAATAGCAGAAAAGGGCCAATATCAGGACTGATATATGTCTGACTCTAGTTTATAGGTTTTCATTCAGAGGATTGTGCAGCCTTGGGGGATGAGTGCACTCTCTGAATGCGCTCTAATTTTATATTTTGTTGGGCTACTACCTGAATAATTGAAATGATCTCCACAGATATCTGAAATGTGGTCGATTTTTATTTTTCCAGCTTGTAAAACCTTGCTGCAGACTTCATTTTAAACCCAAGCCCCAGTGGGAACCCCAGCACCCCTCCCCCTCCCCCTCCCCCAGGTGGGGAAACTGAAAAAGAGGAAGTAGCGTGTGCCGTATATAAAGTTTGTGTGTGTGTGTGTTGAAGCGGGACTTCTCTGAATGTGAGATGCGAGTTTAGAGGAAGAGGAATCAAGAACTTCTACTTGGTGCAGAATGTTTTTTTAAAACATTTTTTAGATGCTGCTAATCTTCCGCTTTTTTTTCTGATTACAGCTGTATGTGGCTGCTGTTCACATTCTGCACTTTTATGAGGAATGAACTAAGGTGCTTCTTCTACTGTCTTCTCAACTTACTGCTGATTCTTCTATGGACACAGATTGAGTAAGTAGACTCGCTGATCTGTTTTTTTTTTCCCACTGACAGGTTTTCACCATCCCCAGAAGTAGAAAAAACTTTTTTTGGCGC
>JAJHUR010101766.1:0-13031 GCA_027495735.1 Lutjanus campechanus | reverse complement strand
AAGCAGAACAGATTCTAATGTTCTAATGTTCTCGTTATAAAAATCCTGAACGTCGTCTCTGCAGCTGCATCGACCAGAACTTTTCCTCTTTAATCTCAGAGTATCTTCAGAACACGTGTGAAGTATCACAGAGTGAACGACGTCGAGTTTATACCAGGAGAACTTTTTACTGATCTTAGTGAGAACACCTGAGTTCTTGTTGAACTTTTTATCGTGCTCACGTCTGATTGGTGAGTTTACAGAAGATCACCTGAGTGTCTGAACACCTGACGGCCCAGGTTTAAAACTTGGTTCATAGTTCAGATTACAGAGGAGCTGACAGGAACTCAGCTCCCCTGAAAGCCTCACGTGACGTTCCTGAAATATGTGTGCGCTGATTTTGATTTTTCACCACTTTAAATCCTGCACAGATGATGTTTGGTGATTTTTGTTGAACTCTGTGAGAAGAAACCAGACAAAGTTAAAATATAAAAAAGACGTAAAAATAAATTATTTTCATGAGGAACAGAAATAACGACGACATGAAGCATTAAGTTTAGAGTCAAACTGTCGTTATTGTTTATTATGTTGTAATATTGATTAGATCTGAAGAGCACAGGGGTGTAAATGTGGGGATGATCAGTGAGGAGAGTGGATTTATGTAATTGATTATTGATGGATTAGTACAGATTAATATTAGGAGTCAGACTGAACAAGTTTCTTCTTTCTTCCTTTTCAGACGTAAAATTTTCATTCATGTTTCTCATCTAAAGTCTGAAATATTTATAGTTTGATTTTGTTCAAATCAAATCAAATAAAATGTGTCTTTATTTTTGCATAAAGTCGTAAATTACTTGTGAAAAATAAAAAGTTGAAACAAAAATAAATTCTTGAATATTTCGGGTTAAACTGTGTTTGCAGTGATTCTTCAGCCTCCAACCTGCTTCATTCATCCAAGTTTTCAGATAAAATCATCTCAAATCTGTTTGATGATTGTTATTATTTTATTATTTATTTTTTTAAAGATTTTCCATATTTCCTCAGAACAGTTTCTGATCTGAATCCAGACCCTCAAATCCACCGTCTGAACGTTTCTCTGAATATTACTGATCAACATATCATTGATTATTTTACTGTTTTCAATATGTTTGATAAGAGTGTGTCAGCAGATATGAAGTGTTGTGATGGAGTCTGACTGAGAAAACGATTCACGAGTTTTGAAAAAAGTCGTAATTAGCTTAATAATGTCAGAAAACAACAAACAACGATTCACAGTTTGGTCGACTTCTTTTGACAAAATAACTTATTATTATTATTATTATTATTATCATTATTATTATTATTATTATTATTATTATTACTGATGGTCGACAGACAAAATCAAATA
Source organism: Lutjanus campechanus (assembly GCA_027495735.1). Taxonomy (NCBI): domain Eukaryota; kingdom Metazoa; phylum Chordata; class Actinopteri; order Lutjaniformes; family Lutjanidae; genus Lutjanus; species Lutjanus campechanus. Next base: position 11,665 of record JAJHUR010101766.1, on the reverse strand, counting down.
TCACAATATTTTTTATCAAACACCTTGTTATCAATATTACAGTAATATTGTATTATGAATATTGGTGCTTTCAGAAAACATGAACACCAGGGCTGCAAATTTAGTGCATTTTCCTGAAAATGTCAACAAACAATTAATAATTAATAATTAATAAAATACATTTTTAATACTTCATGTGAAGCTGAAGTTGAGTTCAGCTGTGAAAATAAACTCGTCTCTGCTGAGGGGCACTGTCACAGGAAGTTCAGATCAAACACTAATGTTTGAGGTAATCCAGAAGTAAGGGAAAGTAATCAAGTTACTGTACTTTAATATTGTGGGACTGATTACATATTTAAGAGGTAATCAATAACTGTATGAGAGTAGATTGAGGTGTGGTGGTGTGATGAGGCACTAACGACTCCTAATACAGAGTCTGAGTGAAAAATGATAATCTGACAGATTTTAATCTCATCAGACAGGAAGAATAAAAACATGTCAGAGATCCTCTGTGAATAAACACTCACAAACAAATCACTGATCAAACCGATCAAATCAATCAGCTCGTTATTGATCAGATCTGAGGTTATTAAATGATGACGTCACAGTAAACTGAACCTGTTTGTGTTTTACTCACCTGAAGACGACAATAAAGACCAGACGGACACTTTTTACTCAATCCTGATGTTTTTAGAACAAAATAAATAAACTGATAAAAACCTGTTTCTATACTAGTATCTCATTATTTCAAGATAAGTAAGTATTTTTAAAGTTTTTCATTATTTTGAGATAATAAGTAAATATTTTAGAAGCTTTTTAAAATTATTTTTAAAAGTTTCTCAATACTTTGAGATCATAAGTAATTATCTTGAGTTATAAGTAAGTCATTATTTTGAGAGTTTCTCATAATTCCATTATGTTGAGATAATAAATCATTATTTTATGAGTTTCTCATTTTCTTTAGATATTAAGTAAATATTTTGAGATCAGTCAGTAATTGTTTGAGCGTTTTTCATTGTTTTAATAAAGTTTTTCATTGTTCTGAGAGTTTCTCAGTATAATGACTCATTGATTAATTCTATATTAACAATATTCAGTGAACACAACATCCAATAATATCACAGAACCCGACTTTATCAGATGTCACGTGGATCCAAAAGTCCAAACTAGGACTGAATGATTTGCAAAAAATGAGACTAATATTTTGACAGATGTTGCAATTATGATATGATTTACATTATTAACAGGATTGATCATTTTTACATCCTTGACTCCAGAAGAAAACATTTGTATTTTGCTACTGGAGCATTAATAAGGTTTATCTCATGAAGAATTAATTATATCACATATAAACACAAACTTTGGGGCAAAAATAAAAGTTGCTGAAAAACTGTACGTAGCTGCTGATCTGAAGGAGAAAAAAAGTGGAAAACTTATTTTACACACAAAACAAACATCTCCAGACTCCACAATCATTCATTTTATCTCACAGAACTCAGGAGTCGTCGTTCTGCTGCTGCCTCCACCTGTTAGTGTGTTTGTGTTATTGTGAGACTTCAGTGTTTTAAAATCAAGCAGACCAACAACTCCTGTGATCTGTGAGCTAAAATTACTGATTTTATGAATGGAGTTTGGTTGATGTGTAGAGTTGTCTGATATAACATATGTTTCCTGACAGAAAGCTCTGTCTGACAGAAAGGTTAAGTGGTGAAAACATTCTAAATATAGTGTTCACTTAAACTGATATAATTTTATTTAGGTGTCCTGTCCCTGTCCACAGCAGGATGTTCCGTGTTCTACACCAGAACTCCTGCTGCTTCTCCAAACTGGAGGCACATCGACCTCCATGTACTGCAGGTAGAACACTGAACTATGGAGAAGAACCTCAAACAGCCACAGCTTAAATAATCTGAACTGTCCCTTTAATGGCCAGTCATCAGCCAAATACTCAGAGTAAAAGTGTTTTCACAGTTTTCAAGAAGAAAGTCGTCTTTGTCACTTTCTTTTAGATAAGAAAAAACATCAGGAGAATCACGTCACAGCAGCTCAAAGATCAAAAGCTGTTAGAACACGAGTGAGAACTTAGAGAAGAACAGATTTCAAGTTTCTTTGCCGATTCTGATTTTTTTTAAGATTCTGACCTGCTGATTCTGATCTTCAGTCTTTCTAAGAACGATAATAAAAACCAATCACAAAGATTTTTGTATCTTTTCTTGTAAATTTCATGATTTCTTAATAAACACTGACAATTAAACAGTTTTAACATCCAGAAGTCCTCCAGGTTACAGCTAAAGCTTATTATATTATTATATTAAGATTATGTACAAGAGGGAGCTCGATCTCACAAGATCTCAGCAGATGTAACAAACTGAGGACAGATGTGGTGCAACAGCTGGCTGCAGTAAAACTTTGCAGTGATAAAAACAAAGAAAAGTTAAATGAAAATGTTTGAGGAGACGCATCAACACAGGTTGTTTATTCTTCAGTCAGAACAGGAGGAGAGATTTGAACTGTCAGTCTGTGAACAGCAGTCTGTTAGCTGCTGGCTAACGTTAGCATGAAGAGCTACAAAGTTCACAGCTGTTCTGTGACACCGTCAGCTGTTCTGTCTCTGTTCTTGGAGTCTGTCACTAAAGTCGACTTCATGCCTGCACGTGTCTGAGTGTGTCTGTGATGTTACTGTCTGTGTCGCTGCATGAATGACGTGATCAGTGCATCTCTAATACATCTACAAATAACATAAGAATAAAATATGAAAACATGACACCTGTGGCCCGTAAAAACATAACATAAAAATCATTTAAAAAAAAGGTTTTCTAAAATTCTGAATCTCACAAATGTACAAAACAATAATCTGCTCGATCCAGTAGTGTGAGAGATTATCTGAGGACAAACTGTAGGTCCGGTGATCAATCGATCGATCAATCGATCACTCACTCGCTCGCTCACTCACTCGCTCACTTGCTCGCTCACAAACGTGATCACATGATCACCTATAAAAACTACAAGTCTGACGTCTGTTTGAGCTAAAAGAATAAAATATAGAAGCTTTTTATTTTATTTACATGGCCTCACTGTGATCAGAGCTGCAACGATTAATCGATTATTAATTGATTATAGTGCTGAATGACGATTGCGTTTATTTTTTCTGATATTTCAATGATGATGATTTGCGATGAAGATTTTTACATAATTGTTCTCATTTTCATTGAAAAACATATTAAAGGTCTGATTTTTGTGGCGATCTGTACCAAAAAATATAGAACTGCAATGATCTGTTGATTAATTAATTAGTTACAAGCTTATTAATTACTATTTTAATAACTGATTCGTCAGTTTGGATCTTTTAGTGTCCCAACTTAAATCTTAAGTTGACTGAATTTGAACGAACAAGTTGACGTATTTTTGTAATAATTCAAAATAAATAAACTTTTATAGTCAAATAAAATTATAAATATTAAGAAATTTGAGAAAAAGAGAAGAGTTTGAACTTTCACACAATGCATGCTGGGAAGTCAGTAATTAATTGACTTGATTGAATTCTGTACAGAACATTAATGCAAATTATCATTTCAGGTAAATATATCTTCTATAAATACAAATTTAATTCACTTATAAATAATAAATAAAACTTGTATATTTACATTAAAAGAAAAATTAATTAAACTAAAGTCAAGTATGATTTTCTTTTTTACAGTGAACAAATGTGTTCTGTAGACACACTGTAAAAATGATTAAACTTTTTCTTTTAACTTAACACTCTCTCCCCCCTTCCTGTCGTCACGTCAGCTGTCCTGTCAAAATAAAGGCATAAAATAAATAAATAGATAAATATAAGTTAGTGTCCCAACTGACTTAAATTTTAAGTTGACTGAACTTGAAAATACAAGTTGTGGTAATTTTGTTTTAATTCAAAATTAATAAACTTTTCTAGTCGAACTTTATATTAATTCAGTTGTGAAATCATCAGACTTTCACACAATGCATTCTGGGAAATCTGCTCATGTTTCTTTAAAAACTTAATTTATTGAGTTGACTTAAATTTTTAAGGATCATCCATTCAACTCATCATTTCAAGTTGAAGAAGTTAGAGGAACTCGTGTTCACACGTTCTGAAGTGTTTTGAATATAAATACGAGACATTTTAAGTTGAGTAAACATAACTTGTATATTTAGGTTCAGTTGACGAGAAAAGATAAGTTTGTTCCACTCGATTCTTGAGTGATTTTCACGCTGATCTTTGTACAGTAAATTAATCCAACTCATCATTTCAAGTTGAAGAAGTTAGAGGAACTCATGTTTCTACGTTCTAAAAATAAATACCAGACGTTTTAATTTGAATGAACTTGAATAAGCAGAACTTTTAGGTTCAGTTAACGAGAAGACGTGCGTTGGTTCCTGTGTGGTTCTTGTACAGTGTGTGTCAGGTGGAGGTGTGAGGAGAACCCACCTCCTGCAGAAGATCCTCAGGCCGGTGAAGGTCCTGCCGGTGTGGTGGCAGCGGGGCGCCGGGGCCGTGGAGCAGGGCAGCTCGGTGTTGGAGGCTGAGGAGGACGAGGCGGAGGTGGAGGTGGAGGTGGAGGAGGAAGAGGAGGAGGAGGAGGAGGAGGCCACAGAGGTGGAGGTGAAGGGCCCCTCTCCTCCATCCTGCAGCGAGGTGCTGTGCTGCTCCTGATCCATGAGTGAGCTCCTCTCAGTCCATTCTCCTCTGAGGAAGTGTGTCTGCTCAGCCTCACTTCACACCAGGAAGCATTCGAAACAAAGTGTGAGAGGCAGGAGGGAGCAGGAGGAGGGAGGAGGAGGAGGTGGAGGAGGAGGAGAGGGGGGCTGCTTCTCTCTAAACTGACTTCCTTCCTTCCTTCTCCTCACCCTCCCAGCCTGGAGGAAGCCTCTCTCCTCCTCATGAGCTCCTCTCTGCCCTCAGCACATGCTCACCAGCAAATCCAGGAAGTTTCAACCTCTGACACAAACACAAAGAGGAGAGTAGAAGGAGCTGCTCTTCTTCACCTCCTCCTCCTCCTCCTCCTGCTCTCTGTCGACCTGTTGCTTCTCCTCCTCTTCTTCCTGTCCTGCTCTGTCTGCTCCGAGTCGTGAGTCTCCTCTCTGCTGCTCTCTTCTCTCCGTCCTCTTTACTTTTTATCTCAGCTCTGTGGCTCTCCCTCTCTTTTTCCTATGTCCCGCCCACACCCGGCTCTGCTCGCTCTGATTGGCTGAGAGGAAGAGGTGAGCGCTTTGCCACCTGCTGGAGCTTCTGAGGCTGTGCAGCTGCTAAAAAAAGAGGAGGAAATGAACTAATTTTCTCCTCTCAGAGCAGAACACCCTCAGAAAGAAGGGTTCCATCATGGTTCTACCTGCAGGGCTGAGGTTCTCTGAACAAACTGAAACCATGTTGTGTTCTGAAAGAAATAAAATAAAATAATTTAGCTGTGTTTGTTTTATAAACCAAACTAAACATTTCAAATAAATAAATAAACTGAAAAAAGTAAACCTGCTCTGGAAGTGATACTAAACTTAACTGAAAACAAACAAACAAACAAACAAACAAATAAATAAACTAATTCAAAAATACAAAACTGTCATAACTCTGTCAGAGTACAGGTTCCACTAAGAACCCTTCTCATTTAAGGAACCCTTTTTTGAAGAAAGTGTTCTTCCAGGATTGTTGAAAACAGATAAAAGCAGATAAAAGTTGTTTCCTCAATGAGAACAATAACTGTGTGAGAACGACGGATGATCAAACAGTCTGTAGAACATATTGTGGTTCTTTGTAGAACCCTCGGAAGAGAAGAGGGTTACAGGTGATACCTTTATAAAATATGTTTTTATGGGCCCCTGGGTTCTAGATGATACATAAAGGGGTTTGGGTGAAACCCTCTGAATGGGTTCTAGATCAAACACTGGCAATACAATAGGGTTCTCAGTAGAACCCCGTGAATGGATTCTAGACAAAACCCCTGGAATATTAAAGGGTTCTCATTAGAACCTCCTGGATGGGTTTAAGATGGAACCCTTAGAATACGAAAGGGTACTGGTTGGGTTCTAGGTGAAATCCTTTTAAAAATAAAAGGGTTCTTGGTAGAACCCCTGAGTGGGTTCTAGATGAAACCCTGGTGATATGATAAGGTTCTCAGCAGAACCCAATGAATGGGTTCTGAATTAAAACCATGGAATATAGAACGGTTCTCAGTTGAAAACCCTGGAGGGGTTTTAGGTGAAACCCATGAAATACAAAAGGGTTCTTGGTAGAACCACCTGCGAATGGGTTCTAGATGAAAATAGAAAATATAATAGGATTCTTGGTAGAACACCCTGGGTGGGTTCTTTTTTGAAAGATGGAAAGGTTCTGAGATGGAACCCTAGAAAGGGTTCTAGGTGGAACAATTACACCATGTAAGGGTTCTCTCATGAGGGGTTCTGGATTGAACCTTTCACAGATGGTTCTAGGTATAACCCAGGACACAAAAAGGGTTCTCTTATGGGCAAAAGCTGAAGAACCCTTTATGGTTCTAGTTCAGATCTTCTTCCTTTGAGTGTCTCAGCAGCAGCTGAGGACACAGCGTGGCCTCCTCCTCCTCCGTCTTCTTCTTCTTCTTCTGCTTCTTCTTCTTCTTCTTCTGTCGTCTTCTTCTTGTTCTTCCTGTTCCTTCTGACAGCGGCGGGTTCTGAGGTGTTAAACAGAACAAAATGCACACGTTCTCCTGTTGAGGGAAGTGCAGGCTGCCTCTCACTTGGATCACATTTCTGAAGCAGCGCTCTGCAGCGTGCTGCCCTCCCACAGTTTTTACATAAAGATGTGAAGCAGCCCACAGACACACACACACACACACACACACAGTGTTTGTGCTGCAGTGAAGCGGAGGTCGCGCGGCTGCACCGAGGCCCACGCGCGGCCCTTCACCACGTGCACGTGGCGGCTTCATCCCCTGGGTTCTCGCTCTGAGGTGGAACTGAAGGATGAGCCCGGGTTATTTTTGACAGCCAATTAAAACGGAGGTTCAGCGGCCAAGAGGACGAGTCCTTTCTCCTAAAAACATCCACCAAGACATTTTTAAAGACAAATAACCTGATTTTAGAACCTGTTCCTCACATGGTTTCATACAAGATCAACAAATAAAAATAAAATAATGTGAAAATATTGTTTAACTGCTAGAAACACTTCAAACCTACAAACTAACAGACAGAACCAGCAGAGGACCAGGCAACAGATGGTGAAGCACCTGCTGCAATGACACCACAGCTGTCAGGAACAACAACCAGCAGAGAACATTTTAATAAAGTTTATGAAGTTTTTATAGTTTACAGTCAGTTTTCTTTAACATGTATAGAATATAATCGTACTGTAACTGAGAGAGGTTTTTTTATTTTTTAAACACTTTGTTATCTTTTTAGAACATTTTATTATTTTTTAGAATATTGTGTTAGTTATTTAGAGCAGTGTTTCCCAGGTCCTCGGGTGATCAGCTCATTATCAGGCTCCTGCAGAGGCTTGATGACAAGCTGATCATCTGAATCAGGTGTGTTGGACAGCGGGTCCCTGAGAACCAGGGATGGGGAACACTGATTTAGAGCATTTTGTTACATGAGAACATTTTTTTATTCAGAACATCTTGTTATTTATTTAGAATAGTTTATTTATTTCAGACATGCATACATGAGGCAAGAACACAGTAAAATGATCTGAGGAGGTTCCACACACTTTTAAATTCATATTTACCAAACAAAGATAAATATTTAAATATTTGAGGATCTTTTCAGCAATCCTTGAGAAAATATTTCTCCTGAAAAGTATTCTTAGAATGAAAAAGGTTCTTAGTGGAACCCTTAGTCTTACAAAGAACTCTTAACAAACCCTTTCTTGAAAAGAAAACGGTTCTGGGTAGAACTCAGTTTAACGATGGTTTCCTCTCCTTGTCCCGACAGATGTACGACCTCTGGAGGGCACTGTTACTGCAGCGTAAACAGATGGACTGGTTCTGTCTGGTTCTCATCAGGAGAACACGAGGTGTCTCCAGCTCCTCTGTGAAGTCATGTGACCTGCAGGTGTCAGGGGGGCGGGGTTTTCTCAGGTGGATGCTCCTCTTCACTCAGTAAACTCAGTAAAGTTCTCAGACTGAGCAGGTCACAGAGTCTGCAGGTAAACGATGACCGCATGTTGGGGGCGACGTTCTCTGTTCTCTCCTGCAGAACCGTGAAAGGTTCCTCTGATGGTTCCAACTCTGAAACGAAAACAAGACGTGAACAAAGTCAAGCCGACGAAACAAAACAACACAGAGGAAGAGACGTACCTTCACCTGCATCGGAACAGGATCTACAGAACGCTCTCTGAAATAAGGGTTCCAAAAGGGTTCTGCCTGGAGGTCAGGCTATAGTTAGTTAGTTTCCTTGTACGGTGTAGCTGTAGTTGGCGTCTTGTTTTCCCCCTTTTTTTTTATTATAATTATAATTCAATCCTTAGTATATGAAGGCCTTAATCTGTGGATTTTACTTATTTACAGTTTTCTGTCTGTTTAAAAACGTTTTAAAAACGGCCTCACACACTGACCTCAGTCTACCCAAGTCTTTCTGGCTTCTGATTGGTTGGTTCAGTCACATGTGAGTCGTAACCAGGAAGTGTTGTTGTTGTTGTGAAGCTGCTGAAGTCTGGAGAACATGTTAACTGTCTTCATTCTGAATAAGAGTCTGACCAGCTCACATCAGCTCCTCACGATGCTGTGACATGTTTACGAGCGTTAAAGTTCGAGGTGACGAAGATTCTGATGAAAGGTTTTAGGAGATTTAGGTGAACTGACCCTTTTCCTTTGTGTCAGTGGGCCGTAGATCCTGTGTTTGACTCGTACTCACTCTGTCAGAGCTGCTGTTATCTAACACTGCGGAGGCCAAAACTCTCAGCTCACAACTGAAGTGAATCTTACTGATGCGTCGGCTCAGCCTCAAATGCTTTTAACCTTTATTTCTCCAGAGAGAACGTGTTCGACAGCAGCAGGCTGCAGCTCCACACACCGCCCTCAACACACACACACACACACACACACACACACACACTTTAGAGCTGCCTCGTACTTCTTGTTTCACAGCTTTTATAACTCCTGTTATCAAAGATACCAACATCTACATCAGGTTTAGAAAAATTAAATATTTTTTGACATGATTTTAAATCAGAGCATCAAAGCAGCAACGTCCTCAAAGAGATTAAATAAAGTTTTACTGAATGAGTTTATGTGACAAGTTAAAAATAATAAAACATTCATATCCGTCACAAGTTAAATTCATTGTCTGATACAATATTAAAAGTTTTAATGAGGTTGAAAATATTAATATATTATTATTTTACACTGGTTAAAATAATTAAATGATTAAAAACTGTTCAAATGCATCTCATGTTAGTTATAATATTTACTTTATTCTTTAGTGTGTAATTTAAATGTGCTATTGATAATATTTTCATAAAAACAAATAAATAAAAACATCATGATAACAATAATAAAATATAATAAATATATGAATAAAAATGTTGCTTTTTATTTTAAAGAAATTACTGTGAATAAATCATTCTGGTACGTTCATCATCATCATCATCATCATCATTCTCCGGACTCCTCTTTTTTGTTTGTTTGTTTGTTTGTGTTTGTTTGTTTGTCTTGGATCAAGGGACAAATGCACTGGATGCTCGTTGGATCAAACTCCTTGAACAGAGTGAGTATTTATGGGCACCATGGTCACACTTCCTGTCTGCAAGCTGCTGAAAAGGATGCTGGGAGGTGTAGTCTGATGTCAGACTGCAGCAGAAAGAGTCTGAAGCAGGTTGTTGGTTTGATAAACTCCGTCAGCAGGAGAAACCGGACAGATGAGCTGAAGCTCTGAGCTCCATCGTGTTCGTCCAGCGAGCGAGGGGTTAACTGAGGGAGAATAAATCAATAAATCCTGAATATGACAGGAAACACAGTGTGGCCTCAGTCCACATAATCTCATCAGCCTGCCTGTTTTCAGCCTCTCTGCTCGGCCTGCTGCTGCTCACTGGCTGTAATAATTGGTCTGGAGGTTACTGTAATCTCATTACTTCTCCCAGTAACACAGACGCATCATGCAGTCCTGTTAGATCTTCAAAGAGCTCATTACAGATACGGACCCGTGGAAACGTGCACACAGAACAAATCAGCAGAACCACACTGCCACTGAAGGAACCGGAGGGAGAAAGTGTAAATAAGAAATCAGGAAAAATGATTTTACTTATGTGGCGAGTGGGAGGTTGCACACGGAGCAAGAGAGGAGGTAAAAGGTATATATAAACTAAGGTTAAGTTTGTCGACAACGCCACCCTAGGAATTTCACCTAGAGAATTACCACTTTAATGCAAGGCACACAGGTTCGTTTACTCAAAGAGGCTTGAGACGTGGTTCCAGGTTATAAAACAAATACACTTTTATTAAACAGTCATATAAAAACAGTCATTAAAAACTCTATTGGGGAGGGGAAATGCTAAGGGCTGAGGCCTAGTGGATAGGTGAGCTAGTGTGGGGGGGGAAGTCACCAAAATGAAGAGAAAAATTAACTTATATCACCAGGCACACGTGGCAGACACACTCAGTGAAGGAACCCACTCCCAGAAACACAGCAGACGAGACAGAAGGATGCCACCACCAGATCACCAGCACCACCACCACCCTTCAGCAACTGAAAAGGGGAAAAAATAAAACAATTAGTGGGGTTGCAACAAAAACAAACTCAATAAATCAAAATCTAACAAATTATAATTAATGGGCAGGTCACAAGCTTACTTAACAAAATATAGCAACCAATAACTGCCCAATCAGAACTTAAGCAAATGTAAGCAAAACACAAAAAGAATAAGGCTAAAGAAAAGAAAACAAACCCAAACAATTACCCAATTACACAAAGAAAATCTTTCAAATTAATTGAATTAATTAAATTAATTAAGTAATCAATTAGCAAATGAAAAACAAGCAGACAAAATCAGGTTCAATCCAAACAAAAACTTAAATAAACCTATACAGATAACCCAAAATTACTAGTTTAATAAACCCACACTTTCATTCATTCAATATAAACTACTGTAAAAGCGTGCCCAGTCCGCGGTGTGCGGCCGAGCTACTGTCCTGCACCGGACCTTGAGACAAAGGTAATCACAGCGTCTATTTCATAGACGCAGAGCTGCTGAGCGGCTTCTGAGACCGCAGCGTGACGCCGCGCCGTGAGAGCAAAGCAGCAGCGGAAACAGCAGACGGTGGAGACAGAGCAGCAGCCGTAGCGGGGACAAAGCAGGAGACAAGCAGATGCAGCGGACACAAAGCAGCAGCAGCGGAGACAAAACAGCAGACGCCGTGGAGACAAAACAGCAGCGGCCCCAATAAGCTGGCTACAGTAACACCTAATCGGGAAAAATACTATTAGCATGGCTAAATACATTAAACATGATGCGGTACATGCTATAATACACATACATACCTTTTTAGCAGCTACGGACACACACACTCACACGAGAGGAGGGAGGGAGAGAGGACTCCAGGTATGGAGATAGATTTGTGTCTTTATTATTCAATCAAAAAAAAACATTTTCAATCAAAAAAAACATTTTCAATCAAAGAAAAAAAGTGTTTGAATGCAAAAAAATATTTGAGACCCAAAAAATTGCATTTGAACACTTTTTTTCTTTGATTGAAAATGTTTT